>PVKM010030266.1:0-17370 GCA_004027735.1 Carollia perspicillata
GGGAGCCTCTTTTCTGCTGGGCCAGGAACAGCCATGGCACATTGCAGGTGGCATGGGAGACCGACCTTCCGGAAAGGTGGCTGTGCGTTGCACCGGGGAGGACCTGGGGGTCCGGAGGCAGCGAGGAGCCCCCAGCCCGCCTCAGCCAGGCTGGCCTGGAAGCCTGTCTGTGTTTCCGTAGTAACGGCAGGGCAGCGGCACCTGTGCACAGGCCGGGGTGCTGACTTCCGGCTCCTCCCTCCCCTGAAGCTGCTGATGAAACGCACGGAAGAAGCACCGATGTGCGCAGAACTCTCACACACACCCCTGTGATGCCCTCCCGTGAAGTGGCTAAATGGGCAAGGAGTCCCCCAGTGCGGGTGGTCTCAGGGAACAGGAATGCCCTGGCCGGTGTGGCCCAGCTGGTTGGACCGTCGTCCTTAACCGAAAGTTTGGGGGTTCGGTTCCTGGTCATGGCACAGGCCGAAGTTGCAGGTTCAATCCCGGGTCCAGGACCATGTGGGAGGCAACTGACCAGTGCTGCTTTCTCTGGTTCTCTCCCCTCCTCGCTCCCTTCTCTCTCTTAAAGCAATGAAAAAACGTCCCCGGGTGAGGATAAAAAAAAAAAACAGGAGAAAGGAAAAGGGAGCAGGTGAAGGCTGGAGTGACGGAGTGGCAGAGCTAAAGCTGCTGGGCAGAGGGCACGAACTTGCAGTTGGGTGAGTCGGCTCCGGGGAGCTAATGGACAGCGTAGCGACTCGTTAATCACACTGTCGTGTGTTCTTGGGATGTGCTGGGGCAGTGCATCTGAAGCTTTTCCACCACACACGGCAAAGAAGGTAGCTGTGAAGTGACGGATGTGGTAATGAACTTGATTGTGGTGACCATTTCACGGCGTACAGGTGTAGCGAATCGTCAGGCCGTACGCTTTGAACACATACAGTTTTATTTGTCGGTTATACCCTGGTAAAGCTGGGCGAAAAGTAGGTTGCACCTATGGAGAGATGGAATAAGACTACTTAGAGTAAGATCTTTATTGAAGTGAGAATTCATAATAATTTGGGCAGTCATAAAAACAATAATACCTTCCGTTTCTTATTAATACCTCCATGTTGCGTTATCTACTTAGGAACTTTTCAGTCTAAAACTGTGTCCTCTGTCTGTAATGCCACCACAGGACGGGCTTTTAGACGTGCTTTGTGGTGAAGTGAGGAGACCAAACACACCCTTTCTTCTTTCTCTTTTTGTTTGTCCTCACCAAGGGCATCTTTTCACAGCTTTAGAGAAAGGGGAAGGGAGAGAGAGAAACATTGATGTGAGAGAGGAGCATCAACTGGTTGCTTGGACCAGGATTGCACACACTGAGACCAGGGGTCGAACCCACAACCTTCCAGTTACAGGACAGCGCTCCAACCAGCTGAGCCACACTGGCCAGGGTGTGCCTGCTTTTTCCTTTTAAAGATTTTATTTATTTGTTTATTTTAGAGCAGGGGAGGGAGAGACAAAGAGAGGGAGAGAAGCATCAGTGTGTGTTTGCATCTTGTGTGCCCCCTACTGGACACCTGGCCCAAAACCCAGGCATGTGCCCTGACTGGGAATCGAACCAGCGACCCTTTGATTCACACACAGGCTGGCGCTCAGTCCACTGAGCCACACCAGCCAGGGCCTCTTTTTCTTATTTTGGCAGTTAGGTTACATTATTGGTGCATTTTGTCTCCTTCAACCTGTATTTGTTCATTTTCTGCGTCTTACTATCATCATTTGATTTTTGGATGCTGAAGTTATCAATGCTAAATTAATCTTACTGGATTCATTTGTTGGATTAATTCATTAGAGTCCTCACTATTACATCCAACATAGTTGCTGTTCTGCTCATTTTTTGATCTGCAGAGTTGATTAACGTGATTCCTGTGTCTCTGCCCCACTCATTAGTCGTGGCGCCTGGAGCTCTGTCACGTCTGTCCGTGACCTTTTCCAGGTTGACAGCGTCCGTCAGTTCACACCCTCTGAGTCAGGATCACGTGGTAAAAGACCCCCCCTTCACTGTTTTTTTCCTTAAGATTTAATTAATTTATTTTTTAGGAAGAAGAAAAGGGGGAGAGAAAGAGTGGGAGAGAAACATCCACGTGCAAGATTGATCGGTTGCCTCTCGCACGCCCCCATCCACGGACCTGGTCCACTGCCCAGGCATGTGCTCTGACTGGGAATCGAACCTGCGACCCTTTGGGTTGCCAGATGATGCCCAGCCAACTGAGCCACACCAGTCAGGGCACAACCTATATTTCTGCATCGTGCTCATGAATATTTTTCAGGCATCAGATAAGACCGTGTCCAGACCCAGACATCTCCTGGCTGTTTCTGACCCTGGCTTTCCCCGTGCAGCGGCTGGTTGAGGAAGGCGAGGAGGTGGGGCCGAGGCACGCTTCTCCAGGGCCCCCTTCCCGGTACAGCCCGCAGTGTCCAGGGTCAGCAGCCAGCTCCCACGTCACTGCTCTGTGGAACATGCTTTCTTGACAGAATGTCCCTTTCCTAAATCGTTTTGCCAAATGCCAGTTATTTCAAGATCTGTATGCCACTCTTATGTAGAAGGTTCACGAAAATGTAAGGTAACGTTTCAGGGTTGTTTTTTTTTTTTTTAAGAAGCATTTGTATTCTAAGGTTTGGGATTAAACAATACCATAAAGAAAAAGAGAGGGAAAAAAAGCTATTCAGGTTCTTTTGGAGAAGAGAGCTTCAGATTCAGACCCCAAAGAATGTTAAGAAAGGATTCTGGCACATTTTGGTAAAAAAAAAAAAAAAAAAAAAAATCCGTGCACTGAAATAAAAGCCTTCAAACAGTTTATATTTTAAGGTTGTTTCAACAGCAAGACCAGAATTTTTCGATGCCAGTACATTTTGAAACAGGTTGTTAACTGGCGCCCTGAGAACTGTGTTGGCCTGCATGTATGTTTTGTTTGGCCTGCATAAGGTTTCTCAAAAAAACTGGAATTAGTTGCCAGCATTTAAAAATAAGGCGATTTTACATTTTAAACAACAACCACCCTGCATTGCTGGCCCTTTCGGAAAACCTTGAAGGTCTGTGCCTGCAGTGGACTCCCGCTGCCTCAGGGCGACCCAGCAGCTGCCTGCCAGCCTGCCGGTCCTCTGAGTTTCCCAGGACCAGCTTCCTCCGTGGGTCAGCTGACCGGGCGGGCCCTCCCCGCGAGTGGGCGTTTGCACCTGCTGCCTTGGGAGGGAGGCAGTGAAAAGCAGACTTGGAGTTGGAAGGAGAGCGGTGAGGTGGTGAGGTGGTGGTGTCCCTTGGACTGCCCGCCGGCCCCTTGTTGTGACGTGGCGAGTGGAAGTGCGTGGTGGAGCAGGTGCTGTTCCCCCCTCCAGAAGGGCGTCAGCGGGGGCGTCGGGGCGTGGTCAGCTTTCCTGATCTCGCTCTCCCTCTGCTGGTTCACTGAGTTGACAGACAGGCAAGGGGTCGCCCTGCCTCTGAGAGTAACACAGCTGTGACATCCTTATGACATCGGAAGCCAGGAAGTAGGCCCCGGGTCAGAGTTGTGTCATCTTCGAGCTCTTAGAGGGTTTGTTCCGGGGGACCTTTGTCCCAGGTCCCATACCTGCCACTTAGTCATTGGCGGAATAGGGACTGGGGACCGGGACTCCAACTCTGGTCCAGTGTCCACGTTTTCCAGTCCGGTGCCGGGGTCTCGGGATGCGGTTCATAGTGAGGCCTGGGTTCAAATCCAAGCTCTGCCCCTGACTTGCTGAGTGACTTCAGGCAAGTGTGAAAAACCTCCCTCTGCCTCATTTTCCTTGTTGTAGGAAAATGGGGAGAATAATGATACCGACTTTATTTTGTACTGGGATTAAGTTCAGTATTGGATTTAAAGAATGTAAAACAGTGCCTGCTTGTCATAAACATAAGCATTACACAGAATCTGAAAAATAATATTTATGAACTGTATGTTATCCTGGTTGACTTGGCTGAAACCAGTGTGTCAACTACCCAGAACTATTGCATAATTGATATTTTCCCCTCTTCGAATGTGGAAAGATGTAAGGGTAGTTCTACTTCACATGCTTAAAAATAGTCTCTAGCAGTTTGGGTGGATAATGTCTTTTTATTCATAAATATTTCATTGACAAACCAGTGCATTCCGAAGCATGCCATTCGGCTTTCTCTCCAGAATGTAAGGAGACAACTGGGGGTCATCAGGGGATTTTAAGTCCTCTCCCAAGACTCCACGGGGCTGGCTCTGTGCAGCTCACTAAATACACGCCGACCACCCAGCACACGTAAAGCCCCCTTAGATGCAAGACAAGTCTCTGCTCTTAGGGGGGGCCATAGCCAAAGGGAAAAGTTCGGGGTGGTGGCTGGGCAGGAAAGCAGGACCTCTGGCCCTCCTGCTGTGCCCGATAAATGTCCGAGTGGAAGGCAAGGGAGCGCAGCGGGAGCACGCAGAGAGCACTGGGACCTGGAGGTGATGGCTGGTACGTGCAGGTCGGGACCTGGAGGCCACGGCCTGGGGGAGGCCAAGTACAGGGATGCCCCCAGGTCGGGGAGTAGAAAGGGGGCAGATCGTGCAGTCCGAGTTGAAGCTGGAGTGTGTCTCACCTACGGTCAGAACACTGGGTGGGAGAGCCTCCGGGCGTTTGGCCTGGAGCTGGAACGGATGAGGAGGGCTAGAGACAGACGCGATTTAAGGTCAGGTGAGTCACTGAGGAAGACAGGCTGTCCAGGTCCTTGCTGGATGGAGACCGTGAGTCAAACAAAGGCCTGGTTGAGAGATTACCTGTGCAGACGCGGACGAGGGCCTGAGCAGAGCCCCGGACGTGGAGGTGGTAGGTGAGTAGGTGGCAGGGTTGAGGGGGGAGAGGAATCAGGGGTGACTCCTCTTTGGGGCCGGGTGCCACGAAGGGGCTGGGGTGCCCTAGAGCCAGTGTGGAAGGGAAAGGGGGCTGAATTTTGCACATGCGGAGTTTCTGAGGAGTCTCCGAGGTATGGGAGTGGCTTTGTCGTGTCAGACACTTTGTCATTCCCGAAGGACCTCATTGGGCCGAACTTGGTCAGAAGGGCAGGACGCTGTCCAGCAGACGGTTAATCTGTAACTGGGAGGGGCCAGCACAGGAAGCGCCGGCTCAGAAGTCTTCAGTTACCCGAGGTGGTTGAGGAGACAGCACTGTCAGGGAGGGAGCGTGGGGTGGCGGAGTCATGGGCGAGGGAGCCCTACCACGGAAGCTGACAAGGAATGGCATCCCGATGGCCGCTCAGGTCAGTGGGGGGAAGGCACGGGTAATTTCACAGATGGTGTTGGGACGCGTGGTGGCCATTTGGTGGGGAGAGGAGAGATGAGTCCCTGACTCATAACTGTCCACCAAAATTAATTTCATGGAGATTGAAGCTTAAAATATCAAAGCCTTAAGTGTACTTGAAGACAGTGTAGGTGACAGTTTATAACCTTGGAATGAGAGAGGAAGCTTGGTCAGAAGCTATAAAGGACAAAATTGGGAAGTTGGCTTAATGAAAGTCAAATGCGAACCTCGGTGGGAAATATATTTGCAATGTCTGCGACAGACTTAATGTGAGCCTCGGGGTATTTTCTCCTTACCGAGCAGTGAGGAGAAGATTAGTACCTAATTAGAAAAAACGGAGAAAAGGTAGAGGAAGCAGTTTAAAAACACAGCATCACAAATGGCCAGTAAACACATGAAAGGCTGTTTTGCCCACACAGTCAAGGACATGCTGTTGGCCTTCCAGTTGGAAGAGATTAACTTTAAAAAAAAGATGCCCCTTGGTCTTGGAGAGAGTGTGGGGAAGCAGACACCGGAAATGTTGCTGTTCCTGGTTCTTTCTGAAGGTTGGCTTTGTCACGCTTTCTGCATTTAAAAAATCTTTGGTTAATTTTGAACAAGAAGGAATGTTCTTTGGGTGGTTTCTTCACTGCGACGTGAGAGTGCTCCGCCGTTGTGGCAGAGGCGGGAACGAGCAGGTCCACGGGTGTGATGGGCAGTCGTGAGCATTTGCGGAGACGGTTGCATTCTGGCCGCTCTGGGAGCCTGGCAGAGGTGACAGGTGAGGACACATGTCACTTTTCAGTGCGAGAAAGCTTCCTGTGAGGACCGAGGGACTGAGGGACGGGAAGGACTACAGTGTGGGGAAATCGGGAGGGGAGCTGCAGTGGTTGTCCCCACTGCAGAGTGTGTGTGTGTACGTGCGCGCGGTGGAGGACACATGGCGCCCGTGGCCATGGGCAGGGCTTCCCCTGCCGGGCGGACCAGGAGCCTGCGGGTGGAGCAGTGGCCTTGGGAGGACCGCCAGCCCCGGAGCGATGCGTTCACTTCTGTTGAAGTGATGGCGTCACCATCAGCAGATGGTGACACTGATCAGGGACAGGCCCTCGAATGACCAGGTGAGGCCTCACTGGAGGGAAGACGACAAAGCCAACAGAAGGGTCCTGAGAGACAAAAACTCTGCGTGGCAGGGCGCAAACAACTCCCTGGAGATGCAGAAAAGCGTGAAAACGACGAGAAGGCCCCCGTGTGAACTGCAGACCACGAAACAACTGCGGTGGTTCCTCTGGGGGAACAGCGGACTGCAGAGTCCACAAAGGCGTATTTCTCATCGCGTGGCGAGAGCTCATTGTCAGTTTTCTGCCCCCCCCCCCCCACACACACACACAAACCGCATGCAGCGCACGCACTGACGCTGATCTCAGAGCCCTGCTGGCACTCCTGGCTCCCTGGTGCACAGTGTCCCCACCCTGCCCCGCCCTGCCCCAGGTCGAAAGAAACAACTAGCAGTTCCCTCTGTGAAGTGGTCAGGTCCAAACACCTGACCTGGTACATTAATAGCGGTTAAAAAAATAATGCATATCAACTTCAGGGAAACAGCCGCACGTGTGAGCCCTTTGGGGACGTCGTAGCTCCCCAGGCTCTGGACCCTGGACGCTGCCGCCCTGGTTTCCATTTCTGCACTGAGTTATGGATGGTGCTTGTGTTTGTCACAGCGACCAACGAGTACCCTTTCCCTGCCCGTCCCTACGACGTGACATCACTCGAAGGCCAGTAGCTGCCCCAGCTCCGAAACGGAGCTGTCCTGAGCTCAAGGTTCTGACAGTGTGGCGCACACGCCACTTTCTTTGCTTTGGGAAATTAAGATCATAATGTAAACACTCTGTCTGCTTCTTCGCCCTGGGGCTCCTCACTGCAGGGTTTGGGAACCACAGCCCTGACTTAGGTTCCCTGGTTGGCAGTGCTTGGGCTAGTGCGAAGCCTAACGATCAGAGCATGAGCGCGGACATAAATTTGTTTATGTCTTGCCATTTCGTCTACCCACCAGCCAGTTGTCCACGTCTGCTCAGTGCCAGGCGCTGCACTTGGACGTGGGGCTGGGGGCAGGGGCTGACAGTGACCTTTTCCCAGGGAGTTACAAGCTGTTGGAGGAAGGACAGAATCAGGAAGTGCTGCCTTCGGGCAGGGCCAGCAAACGAGTAGGGCTCGGGCAGCCTTTGTGGAAGCCACTCAGCCCTGACACGGCCGTGGGAAAGCAGCCCTGGGCAGCGTTTAACAGTGGGCATGACTCTGGTGTGGTGAACACGGTAAAACTGTTGACAGAGGCAGGGCGGGAGGAATCTGTCTCCTGGGTCCTAGTTTGAGCAGCCCCGTCTAGGGGTGTGGTCGGAGCCCGGGGGAGGCAGAGGGAGCCTCCGCAGGGAACCCCCGAAGGGGCCCGCACAGGAGGCGGTGGGCTCTTCCACCTCCTGCCGGCGGGCTCCCAGGTGACCCGAGGAGGGCGGCAGGAAGCAGTGGGGAGGGAATGGCAGTCAGGAATGTGCGCCAATGCGGAGTCACAAAGGACTCCAGCAGCTTGGAGAACAGTCCCTGTTTTAACGTGTCCTGAATAAGATTGGGGGGGTGCCCACGAGGCTGCTCCCCTGGGTTGAAACTCCAGTTTCTTGAATCGTTTTTCTCATTGTTTCGTTTTCTACCTCATTTGCGGGGGTGAATGACATCTTCTAGTCACTCCCAGAGACTGGGTGCATGGCCGGTTGCCGCCACCTTCAGAGACTCAGTTTGCTGCCCGAGTAGCTCATTACCTGCCCTGCACTCTAGGCGTGGGCGCTCTGCTGGTGTGGCGAGAGACAGCTCTCCTCCTCTGGAGAGTTAGCTCCTGCAGTTCTGTAACAGTGTGTTCTCCGAGAAGGGGACATTGGTGGGGAGACAAATTCTGGCAATGTTGCGAATCGGAAGGGAGCAGACAGGTTTCGTGTGTGTGTGTGTGTGTGTGTGTGTGTGTGTGTCTCTGGAAATGCGTTCGGAAGGCTCTGTTCGTGTACTGTTTTGGTCTCAGATAACTCTGTTTGGAAGTTCTGCAGGGGAGAGAAACCAGGTCTATACAAGCATCATGTGTGTTACCTAAGTGACTTGCTCAGAGTTTTCTCTGTAAACGTTGGGACAAAGAAAAGCTTCTTTATCACCCGTCTGTTTTCAGTTAAGCGCATTGGTGGCTCTGCCTTCAATTCTTCTCTACCTGCAGCTCTCTGGCCTCCTCAGAGGTATCCCTGATTAGTGAGTGGCTCTTGCCGGCACGGACCTCTGCCTGCCGCCTGCCAGCAGGATTGGGTATGCAGCTCACCGCTGCAGCTCTCTGGGGCGCCTCCGCTGCGCTGCTGGGGGCTGGAGCCGGAGGACTCAGAGATTGGCCCTCGGCCCCACCCTGACCAGTACTGGAGCCAGGGTGACGGTGTGGGTGGCAGCACCTGGCCCAGAGCTGGGCCTCGGTGCCCCGCCCCACCCTGCCACGTCAGGGGACAGGCTTCCCTTTTCCAGAACAACTGTCAGCTTGTAGTGAGGGACTGCCTCACTTCAAGATAACGGTTAGCCAGCCGGTGAACAGGGTTTGCGATTATTTTCTTCTCCTTCAGTGACTCCTTTACCCGCTACGGAATTCTGTACCATTAGCGACAGGCATTTTAAACATTCCAGGGTACACTTCCACCGTGATAAGTACTTCCAATGGCCCGGAATCGACTGGAAAGGTGCTCGTCCAGAAAACAGTCCCGCGCTGTGGAAGTGTGTGCGCGTGGCCCTGCGTACCTCCGTCCTGGTCCCAGTCATGTCGGGGGCTCGGGACTCAGGCCGCGGTCCCTGGCGGCCCTCTCCTCTCCCTGCGGAGGACGTGTCTTCAGCCCTCTCCTCAGGCTCCGGTTGCTCAGATGTTGGGCTCCCTCCCTTCCATCAGGCCCTGCTGCCCCCCCTCCCGTGACATTTCCTACGTCTGTCTGCTGTTGTTTTCTGAAAGGCCGTTTTTATCTGTCTTTGAAAAAATTTGCTGTCAAGCAGTGTAGGAGCTTTTAACTCGTAGGAGCTAATTTTATTCCTGATTCTTCCTTTTTCCTTCTGCTTTTTTTGGTTGTGCTGTGTTTGCCGTGAGAACGCTGCTCCGAGGCGCTTGTCTGCTTCTTGTCTTTTTCCTTTTAGTTTTCCTGTTTTCCACATTCTCCCTGTTTCCTCGGGGGGCAGTAATTTTTATTTTCTCTTTGGTTGTCCAGCTTATACTGAATTTCTCTGTAATGCTGTTGGCCTCGCATATGCAGGGGTGGGCAGGAGTTGGTTTATAGCTGTGAATTTGGGAAACAACTCACAACTATCCTTGTATCGTTATTTATTCATTGGTCATTGTGGTGTTTCTTTGTATCATTTGTCCTTTTTATAAACTGCATTTGCCTGCCACTTGCACGTTTTGTGATCCTTGGTTGCCTGTTGCAACATAAAAACGAGCCGACGTTAGGTCTGCTCAGGAGTGGTCAGTACATGGAAGGCCATGTTGGCGGGTGGGCTTCATTCATTGAGACCAGGTGGGAGCAGCTACTCTGCGGCCCCTCAGTGCCAGGCGTGCGCGGCGTGCCCGGCACCTGGGACTGTCCGCTGCTCCAGGTTCCCCGACTGTCTTCACGTCTGTAGGGAGAACGCCTTTGTGGGGCTGGGAGCAGGAACATAGCAAAGTCGACTTCTGCAAACAGACCTTGGAATCCTTCCGTTTCAGCCCACAAGTCACGGCGCCTCCTTTGTGTGCCCTGAGGGGGTTAAATGGCACCCTCCCCACCATCGCTGCTCTCCCACCAAATCTGTCGGCTGTCCTTGCTCTTTGTGGGGTCTTCCTGCACCTCCCACCACACACACAACACACCACACTCCTCTGTGCCTGGTGCTCTTCCAAGCCTTTACTCCTTTAATGTCCACAACAAACCTGGGTATCATCCCCACTGCACAGATGAGAAAACCAAGGCACAGAGAGGTCAAGGTCACACAGCAGGTTGCAGAGCTGGGGTTAAGACCCCATCTGCGTGTCAGCCAGCCACTGTCCTGCCTGCACGGCGTCGGTGAGACCCTCCCTCTCCGCAGCTGAGCCTGAGCCTCATCGCCTCACACCGCCTCTGCCTTTAGAACCGAGTCCTCAGCTCTGCCGTTCTCCCTGGACTGTGGCTTCCCTGCCTCCGTCCTGTACCCCCCACCCCATCCCCACCCCAGAGGGTCTGTCCTCCACGTAGCAGCCAGAGAAACCGTCCCAAAGTGCACAGCAGATCACGATCACCCGATTGAAACACTCGGCGGCTTCTTGTCTCAGTGCTGTTACCCTCCACGCCCTCCCCTTGGCCCCGAGGCCCCTGTGGCCTGACCAGCCCACGTCTCTGATGTGTCTCCCTCCTCTCCCCAGAGATTACCCTCATCTTCGGGTCTTTGCACTTGTGGCTGCTGCTCTGTCCCCTCATCTTGTCATGGTCCTCTCCTCATCAGTCAGATCTCAGCCCAGCGTCCATGCACATCCACGCACACACGCGCACAGAGACTTCTGGTTTTTAAGCACATGTCAGGATCTTAAATTTCTTATTGTTTGGGGCTGTGCCCCCCTGAACTCCAGTCTAAGGCCGTTGAGGGCAGGGTCTTTGGTTTAGCGTCGTGTGCCCCCTGGTGCCTGGAGGGGAAGCTGGCACTTGATAGGCGGCCACAGTCCCCCCCCACCCCTGCCACCCCACAGGCCAGTCACTGCCTCTGCAGGTGTTCAGTGTCCGGCAGAAGCACACGGAAGCGCCTGTCTGCTGGGGTCCCTTCCCAGCACAGTTGCTGTGACGCTAAACTTCAGTCGTCTGTGTGTCATTATCGATATTTTTGTCACGTCTGCAAACCTCCTGTATTATCCCTTTTTTTTTTACTCTTTAAACTATTTAAATTTATATGAAATAGAAACTTTATATCACGGTATCCATGAAAAACTGATACTGTCATAAACAAGTGGCTATCAAAGTCAGTACATACTAATTAATTTGAAGTGTCATTACGCGTATCACTTGAAGTTGTCTGCCAAAACTCCAGTTTTATGCACTGCTTTTCTGTATTCCACTAGCGTTAGAGTGGAGAGCTGATTAACCTGTTCAGTCATAACCTTGAACTTGAAGCCTGTCATTGGAAAATGGACCCTGTAGTGGACCCTGAAGCAACGGCTGGGTCTGAGTGCCCATGTCTCCTAAAGCCAAGTCAGCTTAAGCCTGGCATCTCCAAAGCTGTTGGCGCGCAGGACGTGCGTGCAGGTGTCCGGCCCCACTTCCAGCCTCGGTGCGCACGGCACGAGGTGCGTGCTCTCAGGGGCTGGAGCAGCATCTGAAACTCTTCTCCTCGTCTAGGACCGACCACGCCGTACGATGATGGCCATTGCCTCGTGCCTCAGACGGCCGTCCCAGAGGGTGGCCAGCAGGAGCGTGAGGATGACTCCACACTTCCGGTGGTTCTTATCAACGCTTGCTCTTCTCTGTTCGATGAATCCAGTAAACAGCCAGAGGAAGGGTAAGTGCATCGGTCCCAGAGAAAGATGGGACCGCAGTGCCGTCCTGGGTCGTCACCACAGCCTGCGGGGCTTGGGTGGTTGACACCCACTTCTTTGCTTTTTTTCTGTGTCCTTTCGGTTTCTGTTTAAAGCAGCTCTTAAAGATAGATCTGCATCTTCTTCCCATTGAAAAAACACTAAGGTATAATTTACATACTCTAAAGTCCACCCTTTTAGGATAAAGTTCTGTGGATTTCGGCAGCCGCCTACAGGTGTGTGGCTGCCAGCACAGCCCCACCCCTCCCACCAGCACCCTCCCCCCAGTGGTCAGCCCCTCCCCCCGCAGCCCACACTGAGCCGCTGGGACTCTGCAGTGCCTTTCAGAGTGCCCTGGAGCCGAAATCGAATCTCTCTTTTTAATGTTATTTGTTTTCATCTTCCTTAACTGTGTTAAGAATGTTTGTGTAGATGTTACCTAGCTTATTTCTGCAAAACATCGCCCGTCTGCCCCTGGGTTTAGTTTTTACATCATTTCCGTAATTAAACACATCTTCTCGTTCCCCGAAGATCACCATTAAAGAACTTCATTGTAATTACTGGTAACTTCCAATCTGAGGGCTGCTGATGTTTTTGTTTTGTTTTACAAAAATAGCTTTATCATTTATTGCTACAGTATATATAGTGCCAACCCTGGAAAAGTTAGAGAAAGAGACTTTTTAAGTGACATTTGTATAGAACAGTGATTTTTCAACCCGTGTGCTGCAAGAATTTTTAAAACGTGCAATTCCTGACTAGTCGGGGGCACTGCCCTCTTTTCCCTTAGATTGTCAAATAAAAAAAATGGCAACAGCCAACACAACAGTAGCTGTCCATGTGAGGGAATCAAAGTTATACCTATTTTTGATAGATTGGCAAAACGTAGTATGTTTTTTCGTGTGCTGCAGAGGTTTAGTCATTAGTTTCTGTGAGCCATGAGGTGGAAAAGGTTGGACATCGCTGCGGGAGTCTGCGACAGAACACGTCCTTTACATGTTAATTGCTTTTCCCCTCCTCCCGCTCCCCCTCCTCCGCCCCCCCGCCCTTCTCCCACGGCCCCCTCCCTCTCGCCTCACTTCCCTCTGAGAACGACAGTCCTCCACCGTGTAGTGCGTCCGTGGGCCGTGACGCAATGTCATTTTATGGATGTGAGTAAGTACTGTTAGATCGTAATCATCTAAATTATTTGTTCCTTTTCAGTTGTCCAGGCCCACATGAAATATGTACTTCTCAGATACTCGTGTGAGCTCATTACCGTATAAATTTAATACGCTTCATAAAAGCCTGAAGGCTGGTTATGGGGTTCCACGTGGGCGGTAGTCTGGGAGCCAGCAGCCATGCAGCAGCGCTCGGGGGTGTGGAGCCGTGTTCGTGGGCCTGGGAACTCGGTCGTTTTTACCCGGAGTTATGCTGCTTGCTCGTTTTTGTGCTGCTTTTCTTCTTTCTTTCTTTTGTTTTGTTTTGTTTGTTTTTTTTTTTTTGCAAATGAGGCTCTTGGAGATGAAAATCCTCCTGGGCCCTCCCAGGCCCAGCTTGGTCCCATCGCTGAACCAACACAGGTGCCCCCTCTGTTTATCTTAGTTGCCTGGAAGTGGAATTTTTGACAGAAGCCTAACCCCTACGTGGCTTAGCGGTCGGCCCACTTGATCAGGTTACTGTCAGGCTTTTTTAAGCCACAGCTACAAAAAGAAACATAAAACCGGTCACCTCCTGTGACTGCAGTTCATCTCAGCCTCACAAAGAACACGGCCCCTCCGCAGGCACCTGTGCTCGTACTGAAGCTTGAAAACAGTTTAGCTTACTGGCTGCTTACCGCGCAGTGGAGTGATTAAACGGGGTGTGTGCGTGTGTGTGGCTTCTCCAGCTCCAGGGGCTCCTCCTCGAGACTTGAAGTGCACAACCAGCAACCTGCGAGTGTGGGACTGCTCTTGGAAAGCGCCGTCCGGAGCGGGCCGCGGCGCTCTTTATGAAGTTTGCATTGAAAACAGGTAATGGAAACACTTCGATTAATCTACGGCTATCACCTGCAAATATTCATGCCGTTTAATGTCAGAGCATAAAAATTTTGTTCCGTGAATTTTTTAATGAAATTCAAAATCTTAGGTCTCTTTTCCTAAAAATCCTGCATCTTTCACCAGTCAAGATGGTAACGAACCTGTCTCCTGGCCACAACATCGATTCTTTTGTTATGTGAACAGGGAGTAGGAACCACACCTCCCCGGTGCCGTGGGTTCTGATGTGTCCACCCACGTCAGTTAGGCCGACGTTCCGCCCGGGCCTCACAGAAAGTGTCAGTAATAGCGGCCTAACAGATGGTCCTTTGCTCTCATGTACGAAGCCTGGGCTAGGAGTTCGAGGCTGACCTGGTTGTTTACGGCCACGAGAGACCCGGGCCCTCTGTTCATGCTGCTCTGCTGCCTTTGTCATGTGATTTCGTGGTCCAAGATGAGGCTTGAGGAGCAGCTCTCAGGTATGCATTCCAGAAGGTGGGATGGAAAAATGCTTTCCTTCAAGGAGACTTGTAAGAAGAGAACCTCTGCTGACCTCCCATGGGCAGAACTGAGGCAGACGGCTGAGCCTGGCCGCGTGGAGGCTGGGCCACGCTTGGTCCTGGCAGACGGCCACGGGCCCAGACAGATGAACGTTGCGTTTGTGTTAGTGGGGAAACAGGGGAGTGGACATTCGGAGGCAAGGGGCAGGTGCTGACAGACCGCCATACCCGCTCAGGTAACGGAGGAGTGGGCTGGACGCTCTGAAGTCTGGGGCTGAGGCCCTCGGGCTGCCCTGACCCAGAACAGTCCCCCTGCTTTCCCGGAGCCCAGAGGGGCGCGGCATTGTCTGAACGACCCCAGATGCGCACAGCCTCCCCCAGGCCCAGGCCAGGCCAGGCTTGCTGATGAGTTCTGGCTGCTAATGTGAGTGAAGGGACCTGACTGTGGATTGCAGGGCCCTCAGACACTCTCTCAGTCAGCGTTCATTTGCAGAGCATTGGTCTCGTCCCTGGGGTCACCCGTCTACCAGTGCGGATGAGTTGGGTTTGCAGAGCAGCTCTCAATTCTTCTTTTTATTTCCTGCTGCGAAAATAAAGGATTGTTTTCTGCTCCCGTTTGTGTCGTCTTGGGTCGGCTGGCACCCCTGCCCGGGTCTCTTCCTCAGGGCCCCCGGCCCAGGGCTGTGGGGGTCCAGGCAGAGGGAGCCCAGCCTGGAGGGCTTTTACAGCTTCCTTCCCAGGCTGACAGCTGTGACTTTCACTCAGAGTTCTCTGCAAAAGAAAGTACATCGCCGTGCCTCGCTCCAGAGGAGCGGGGAAGTGCAGCCCTACTGTGAGTCCAGATGGGGGAAACCCCCCAAAACAGGTACAGAGCGCCGCAGGCCACACCGAGAAGTTCGTGCTGGTGCCTAGGAGTTCCAAGTGGGCAAAGCTGACCACACCGTGGTTCGGTGCCCACAGGGATTGTACTCGAGGGGCCAGGGTGCTCGGCTGAGGAGCGCAGTGGGCGGCTCCGAGGTGCTTCTTGGAGAAAGTATGCTTGGGGAGGGGGACTCCGTGGTTCTCTCAGTGGGAAAAGGACTAAAGGGACTTCCAGGCTGAAAGAGTACTGGGCACAGTGCGTGAACGAGTGGAATAGCTCAGTTTAGGGAGCTTGGGTGGCTTTGATGCTGGAGGGGAAGCCCCCAGGGGGCACAGCGGCCCCTCAGCAAGAGGGTGCTTGGGTCTGCTCGGGAAAGACTGCAGACGCTGCCAGGCAGGAGGCCGAGGTGGTGAGACAGCGCAGGCCACAGAGGGCGCCACCGTCTCTCCTTACAGGTGGGGGAGGGGACCCCAGCCGCTCTGGAGGCTGAGCTTGCGTCTGCCGCTTCTGTGGAAGATTGCCCGTTGGGGGAGGTGGGAGGAGAACGCCGGGGTCCACTCCGACCATTACGAGGCATTCTTTGTGGTCCGTTTTCCCTGTGTGGTGTGAGGAGACATTTGTGGTATGCGCACGCTTTCGATAGGACTCCTGTCCCAGGCTCTGAGTCCAGCATGGCTTCACTTCCGTCCGTGTGTTGAGTCCTCGTGCCTCCTCCCTATAGTGGTGTCGTGTTGCTGACACCAAAAGAAGCCTCGCCCTTTGAGCTCAGAGGAGGTGAGCGAGCCTTTCACGTCCTCAGCCCCGAGTGAGCGCTGTGAGCAGGCCCCGGGGAGGTGCCGGCAAGGGCCACGGGTGCAGGAGCCACCAAGAGGCCCTTTGCTTGAATTAAAAGTTTTGGGGAAGTCCTGGCCAGTGTCGCTCAGGTGGTTGGAGTGCCATCCCGTGACCAAAGGTTTGCAGGTTCGATTCCTGGCCAGGGCACATGCCTGGGATGTGGGTTCCATCCCTGGTCTGGGCGCGTCGATCCACGGTGCAGGCACGTGCAGGAGGCGATCAGTCAGCGCTTCTCTCTCTTGTCCTCAGTGTGTCTCTCTCCCCCTCCCCCCTCCCTCCCTCTCTCTGTAGAGGCAATGAAACTATGCCCTCAGGTGAGGATACAAGAAAAGAAATGTATGGGAAGTTAGAAATGGACGTGAGCAAACTGTAAAACAAATGCGAGTGTGTCCCCGGGACCCAAAGGGCTGAGTTTTGTCTGAGAGGTAGTGGGGGAGCCTTTGAAGGCCTGGGACCAGAAGGGTCTGTGCAGTGAACCAGGAGCCCGGAGAGAGGAGCCGGCCCATCGGGGGCGTGTTCTTAGGGGTGCCGGGTAGCCAGTTTCCTTTGGGTGGCCAGTCTCTGTCAGACGTGGGGTGTTGGGGCAGGTGGGCCGGTGCAGCCGTAGGTGAGGTTGCAAAGGGCACCTGGGCGCAGTCGGGAGAGGGAGCTACAACCCGGATTCTAGAAGAAGTCAGCTGTGCTTCCGCACTCAGCATTCCAGAACAATCCCGTGGTTTTTCCTTCACACCAAACCGATGCACTCACCATTAACCTCTCTCTTTCCAGTCTTCAGACGCAGTGTAACCTATTGTGTTTTGTACACAAAAGAGCATACAGTATTTCCCAGCGCATTCGTGTTGTGTTTTAATGGAAGTCAGACTGTCAATTTTATCTGCCGATTAAAATGTGATTTCTTGTATTGCAGGTCCCCTCCATGTTATCAGTTGGGGACAACAAATACTAAAATCCCAACTCTTTCACCTGGCGATCACGAAATGACGATAACCTCGCTGCATGATTTTGGAAGTTCCATAAGTAAATTCATACTAAATGAAAAAAATGTTTGTAAGTATCTGGAAAGAAAATGGACTTGGAAATAACTCAGAACAGTGCCTTTGTTGGTTTTTGCGGTGCTTCATGATTGGCAGAAATTGGCCGTTCTCCTGACGCTCAGTGGGGGGTAGGAATGCTCTCGCTCGCCCAGTGGTGACGCAGGAGGACGCACACGGCCCTCCAGGCCAGCGGCTGTTGCCTGGCACGCCGAAAGTGACAGCGGTCAACGCAGCAGTGGCTGCCGGTGTGAATGAATTGAAACCGTACCTGGTTTTTTTTTTTTGTCAGATTGGCAAAAATTTTATTTTTTGGTGTGCCACA
>PVKM010030267.1:0-17339 GCA_004027735.1 Carollia perspicillata
CTGGGGGGCTTTGAGTGGGGCGGGAGAGTGGGGGCCGGGCCTGGCCTGGCCTGGGGTCCGTCGGGGGCCGGGGGTCTGCGCGTTGGCAGGGACTGCGCTCCCGCGGCCCAGGCGCGGCGGAGGCCAGGTAATTGGTTTCTATTTTAAACTTCACTTTGTTCTGGCGGAGGTGGGGCGGTGGGAAAGGCGTGGCCCCCAGAGCGATTACGTAACTATTCACACCTGATTCGGTCCTGCGCCGGGGCTTCCGCGCGGATTGGGGCTCACCGGCCCCAGGCGCCCGGGGAGGGGCTACTGCGTGTGGGTGTGTGTCCTGCCGGACGACCTGCCCTGGCTCGGCGGCGGGAGGAGCCGGGTGGACTGGGGGCCGCCTCGGAAGCCCAGAGGTGCCCGTGGGCGTGGGCCGGGCCTCCCAGCGGGGTCCACTGCGTAACAAAGGGCAGGGCTGCGGGACCCTGGACCGCGCTCCGCGCTGACCTACCAGCAAGTCACAAAAGGAACTTTAGACGGTGATCTTAGTGAAACATTAGTTCCCTTGTGAACCTGCCATTAAGTCTCCAATCCCGATTAAAGGCGACTTAAAAATGGATGCACCTCCCCGCTGCGCTGGGCGGTAAATAAATACCCTTAGAGAAGTGCAATGGCGCGGAAGCAGGGATGGCGGTTCCTCATACAGGACCTTCTCCAGATGACTTTCCAGGCCGGCCTGGGAACATGATTGGGGTATTTTGGTTGAGGAATGTGAGTGCTACTTTAAGAAAGGAGGCATGCGTGCTGTTTCATAGGCTACTTTCTCCTGAGGAGTGAGCAGCTCAGTTATCATTTGTTTGTTCCTCCTTCCTTTTCTCTTGCATTCTTTGGTTGTGGCGTCACAATCGCTGCGTTATTTATATTTACACAGACCGGCCAGGATTAAACATGCCACACGCCTCTGCTGCGTGTGAATGGACAGTCCTCCCTCCCCTCCTGGTAAAACTGGAGCGAGCTGAGCGCTGCTGGGGGGTGCGGGAGGCTGAGGGTTGGGTTGCAGGCAGGATGTCTTGGGTTTCACCGGAGAGCCGGCCATGCCATCTTGAATGGGCCCCTGAGAAACCCAGCTCTGAGAGCCGTGGCTCAAGTATTTTGGTAATGGAATTACAGCTTGACTGTGCTTAGATACAAACATAGTGCGTCTAGTATTTTTCTTCGCCTGTTCGTAGGACTTTGTAGGACTTTGTTTTCGTAAACTTGCTGATTTGAACGTCCTGAAACATTCAGGGCACGTTAATGTTCTAAACAAATAATAATCCCAGGGGATGTGTGTGTGTGATACAGCTAACCAAGAGGCCTGGGAATGCCTCTCCAAAATGAAACCAGACAGCTCCGTGCAGAGTTGTTAGGGACCGTACTCAACAAAGGGCAGACAGGAGTTTTTGCTTCTTGTCGTTTTTTCAGAGTCTCTCTCCCCCAGAGGCTGCCTGTTCAAAACAGACTGGCTCAAGCGCTTCGGCTTTGGGATGCATAACTGCTGACCTGGGAATACTGTCCAGGACCAGAGTTAATCCCGTGTATTTGTAAACAACCTTTCAAGTAGCCCCAGCCCTTCAGAGCTTCATCAGCCCGCAGGCCCAGGTTTCTGACTTCACAGGATGTTGCCCCAGAAACCGGCCTGCAGCCAATGCAGGGAGAGACCTGTGGAAAGAGGTCAGTGCCGAGAGCTTCCCCACCCCGCCCCCCCCCGCCCACTTCCACAGATCCAACTCCACCTGCATTTGCCTCGTCTCTGCTTGTGGGCGTTTGAGGCTGGTATAGGGAAGCATTTGACTGCTGTGAGTGACCCGACGAGGAAAGGCGGCTTCTTGAAAGGATGCGGCACCACCGGCTCTGCCCTCACAGGCGGCTTTTCGTCTTGCCAGCCAGGGATCGGTGATAAGGTGACCCGGAGACTGCGGCGGCGGCATTTAGTCCGGGATTGCTCTCGAAAAGCCAGTGCTCCTCAGTTTATGGGGTTGTTGTGGATTTTTATTTGTTTGCTCTCAGGGTCCGTATTGCTCGTATTCATAATTTACCAGAAGGAATCTTGCTGAAATCTTGAGGGAGTGGCTGGCTGGCTGGCTGGAGGCGGCGTGTCGCGTTTCAAGGGCATTACACCTTAATGCGGGAGAAACAGGAAACTGAGAGAGCAGCTGTTGATGCGGGGCGCGCAGGAGCTCGCCCAGACTTGCGTGCCCTCCTGGCGTGACGTGCTCCTTTTAAATGTCCCAGCCGGGCTCTGGCTCGGCTGTCACTCCCTTTTCGATGGAGAAAAGGGCGTCTGTCAATTATATAATTAAAAGTGGCATTTTTCTTACCATGTAACTAGATTTCTAAGTGAACCGGGCTTCTCTGTCACACGTCGAGGGGACAAATATGTATGTGCTCATTGGCATTTGATGGCCGGTTTAGCTGGAGACATCTGTACCAGGCGACAGCGTGGGTTTGAGGACCAGTCATGAGCTGATGGGGGAGAGCAGGAGAATGTTCGTTAGATGTATTCCATGGGCTGCTGCATTATAAATACTGGAGTGTAGAAGTGACTTTCCTCGTTCAAAAGCAGACGTCTTACATGCTGTGGATGTTGACACATTTTATCCACATGCATGTGGATAGAGCTCTTCTGACACAATCAGTTCCTTCTTTCACATGCATCTCTTGGCTGCCCCAGCCCCCACACGTCCAAAGTCCTGGGGGCCATGGGGAGAGTCCGATGATCCCTCATCCTACTGAACGTAGTCCAGGCATAGCTGTGGGCCTGCAGGTGCGCCAGGGTGCCCGGCGGCTCGGGCCAGCCCCGAAGAGTGCTCCTCCTCAGGTGTGGGCCCAGCTGCTGCCCGGCGAGCACCAGGGCACCTAGAGCCGCCTGGGCTGGCTTACCATGTGGCAGCTTTGACCTTTGCTTCCAGGATTATTATTTGTCCAAACCTGAGGGATTAATGGCCTTTCTGTCTTTAACTGCCAGACCCTCACACTGTTGGTGGAGATTCCGCCTCCTGTGCATTTGCATTTTTCAAGTGGATTGCAGAGTGGGGATGCGGGTGTGTTCTGCAGCCTGACCGTGCGGTGGGCGGAGACAGCATGTGTCCTGCAGGTAGATGATGGCAGGAGGCAGATGGGAGCGTGGGTGCTGATTCACTGCTGCAAGCTACGTGCCCTCTGCCTGGGAGTTGAGGGAGCAGCAGTGGTCCAGCTTTCCTGTGTTGGGCTTGGCGCTGCATGGAGTGTGAACTAACTCATCTAACTGTGGCCCTCAGCTCTCTCCTGGCCTCCCTGGCCACTCACTCCCAACCTTCCTCCCCCTGGCCAGCGGTGTGCTGGTTAAGGGTTTGAATGTGTCTTGGGGCCTTGAGAAGGACAGCATTTTCCAGAGTCAAGCCTTGGCCTTGGTCCTTTTTGGCCCCAGGAACCAGTGCATTTTGGGGGGTGGGAGGCGGGCATTTCTCTTTGATGGAGAGGTGACCTGTGTGCTGAGTGGGGTGAGGTCACACCTGTCCCCACTCTCACCAGAGGTAAGGGGGCGCTTTCTGGGGGTGGGTCCTCTTTACCACTGGACTCTCTATGAACACTCATACAGTGTTCAGGAACGGTGGCAGATTGTCACAGACCCGTTTTAGGAAAGGAATCGCATGAAATGGTTATGAAGAATTTGTTCAGTCAAATCAGCCTTGGGAGACAACTAGGAATAACTTGATGAATTTAAAATGTCTCATCCACTTCTTTAAAAAGCATCTTTATTTAAAACTAAGTTTCCTTTACAGAGGGCTGCTTCAGGGGCACGACTGAGCTGTAAGAGGGGCGTGCATGGGTGCTGTGAACGCGCCGTTTGTGCGAGCTGCCGAGGTCTCCAAGCACGTTGGAGCGGCCTGGGGAAATGAGCGGTTGTAACTGTCCGTGTGTGTATTCTTTGTCCCCCGAATCTGGCTGCACGTGATCTGAGCAGCTGAAGCTTTTCTTTGCGAAGATTGCCCAGCTGTCAGATTTATGTCCAGAAGGAGATGTTTTCCAGCGCCGTGCATTCGAAGGGGAAAGGAGGGTGATACCATGGCTCACGACTTTCCTTAAAAGTAGTTTCCCCGAGGAGATGGGGCTTCTAGGCTTGGCTTCCAACGGCACTGGGAAGGACAAAGCAGGAGCAATGAGAAATGCAACTGTTGTTAGCACACGGTCATGTAAATGTCTGTCAAGTAAATGGGAATGCAAAAACAAATCATTTAAACAGCAGCTGCGTCGGGTGCAGATACGTTTGTGATGCATTTGTGCTGTTTCCTTCAGATGCTGTGTTCTTTCTGGTCGATCTTCCTTCTGTTTGGGGTCTGTGTGTGTGTTGGTCAGGAATTTAATCCAGCCAAGCTCTCAAACTCTAAGAAAAAGGTAGTATACAGGGTGGGGAGAAGTAGGTTTACTGTTGTGTGTGTGTGTGCAACACAGAGTTCCTTCTGGGGTTATCACTTATTCCTTATCGTACTGTTTTCCCCATGAACAACTAGCGGGAAGCCTGCCTTCGCCCTCCCGAATTTCGGTGGGGTGTAGACAGCTCCTCTGCAGAGCCGTGAGCAGGGAGAAACGCTGACGTACTTCCTTCTCGAGACAGAATTCATCTGGTGTTGGACTCTTTCAGAAGCAGGTAGACGTGGCACCCCAGAGAGTGGCTGACGTCAGCTCAGCCCTGGGAGACAGCTGTCTTCCCATCCCCTTGCTCACTGAGGGGCGAGTGAGCCCAGGCGACATGTGGTGTTGGCTTTCAGGGACGTGAAAGGGAGCCTTAAAAATTGAGGTTCTGTGTTAAAATGCTGTAGTTTTTTCTTAATGGCTGAGAATTAAAGAAAATACTTTTTCAGCGTTATTTAGTAAACCTCGACAAACCCTTTCCCCTTCGGCTCCTCCCATGTGAAAGGAAAGGGTTTGTTTAGGAATTTTTTCCTTTGTTTCAGAAAAGGGCACCATAGGTCTGCCTGTGCCATATGGCTCTATTTAACCTGAGCTGCTCCAGCCGCCTCGGCCCTGCGCGCGCCCTGATGTATTTCAGCGCCCGAGAGTGTTCTTTGAAATTTCGCACAGTGCTGGATGCGTCGCGAGTTGTGTGAGAGGCCGTTGCTGGCTCCCGCAGCTGGTCGTGCAGGTGATGGGGAAGGTAGTGAGCCCAGGTCCCTGTGATTGTTCCCGAAGTAACTTCTGTGGGAAATCGTCGGACTGCACGCGTCGACGGATGGAGTTAATTCAGGAAAGCCCAGGGCCCCAGGCGGGTGGTTAAAACTGCTGCCGCTTGTGGACAGGCTGAGGGGGGGACCTTTGCCGCCGACTTCAGTGACTGTGGCCGAGAGCTAAAAGTCGGTTCCCCTGAAAGACGTGCCTTTAATTAATTAATTTATTTTTTGGATAGATGGATGAGTGAACAGATCCTATTTCACAGTTTCTTACTTTCATTTCTTTAAATAATTTTTTATTTTTCAGTTAAAGGTAACCCAGTCCGAAAGATGGCTCTAGTTGTGCCTAAGTCTTTAGCTTCATTCGAAACGATTGTCTTAGATTGTATTGGAACAGCTGTCCTATCAGCGTGCGTTAAAAAAAACTTATCAAAATGGGTGAATTTTTGTGTAGCCATTTCAATATTGAAGATGGAAGAAGATATGCAACATTTTTGGCATATGATGCTTTATTATTTCAAGAAAAGAAAAAACCAGCGGAAACGTAAAGGAAGGTTTGTGCAGTGCATACAGAAGGTGCTGTGACTGATCAAACGCGTTGCAAGCGGTTTGCGAGTTCCGTGCCGGAGCTTTCTCGCTGGACGGTGCCCCACGGTCAGGTGGAGCGGTGGAAGTTGACAGCGATCAAATTGGGACAGGAACTGAGGAATTGAGAACAGTCAGTGTTCTGCTTATGTGAGAGCGAGCTGACATACTCAGAATGCCCAAATCAGTAAAGTTATTGGTGAACGTGAAAGATGCATCTCCTGTTTTATGGAAAAAAAAACTAAATGGAGTTTCCGACCCAGAAGAACTTACCAAGTGCTCGTCCCGCCTCTTGCGCACCCCCCAGCACCACGCACGGGTGTCACATCGTCGCCGATGCTGTTCCCTGCGCACCATGTCCCTGTGACTGGCCTGTGACCACGTCCTGCTTCACAGTGGGAGCGTCTGTGGCACAGCGCTGGAATTACCTAGAGGGGGCTTGTGATGTTCCCACCTGAGCGTTGGTTTTGTTTGCATGGGCTGTACATGTGGGTCGACTTGCGTGGTGCTCACAAGGGGGTCCTGCAGCCACATCTTGGGAAGTGGCAGCTTCGTCCTGCCACGCGCGGGGAGTGGCAGCTGTGGGCAGGGGTGCGCTCGGGCTGGTGCATAGTTTATGTTGACATTAGCAGCGGCTCAGAGAGAACACTTCTATGCCACCTGGGAAAATACCATCATCCTCATTGATCATCACATCCCCTCAGACTGAGCCTCGTCCCGCCAAAGCTGTTCATGTATTTAGTGTGACCATTAGCATAATGACGATGGTTTGCCCCTTTGCAACGCCAGGCACCGTGGAGGTTTGAACGATGCTGGTGAGCCGCACAGCCCCCACGCTCACACAGCTTCCCCGTTTCAAAAGTGGCCTTTTACTTTTTAAAATAAGACGCAAGGAAGAGGGTCTCATGTCTGAAGCCAGCTTAGAGAATGTGACTGTTAGTGAGCGAATGGAGAATTTAAAGGTGCTTGCCACAGCCGCGTAAGCGTGGGGACGATTCTGTGGAGGCATGGGATTAGAAATAGGACTAAAATTGCCCCCTGTAAATTACCTTGGTGACCGAAAAGCAGAATCTGTTCGTGGTTTGACAAGAAGATAGCTTGTCAGTTATTTTCTAGGTTGATGGGAGATGGTGACCTGCTTAGGGGTTGAACTTGAGAAGGAAAGGCTAATTTTCCTAATAGCTGCACCACCTTTTCCGCATCCGCAGGAATTGGTTAACAGAAGAAGAATTTGCGGCAGGTGGAGCTCGAGGTCTCAGAAGCCTGTGGGAGACTGTCCGTGATTGTTGGGAAGGGATCGGGAGCTGCTGGGCCTCTCAGGCGGTCCGCATGGCGGGGCCACCCACTGCCCCTGGATGCCACCTCGGAATGCACACTGGTCCCCACAGGCAGCGGATGGCTGCATCCAAGCTGTGGTTTCCTCCACCGCCCCTGATGGAGACAAGTTTGTGGGGCTCTTCCCTCACAGTGTGGGTTTCCCTCGGTTAGGAGTGGTAGGTCGATTCTGCGGCATGACCCTGAAGGAGAAGACACTGACTTTCACCCTTATCTGCCTGTCTTTGGGGCTTTCTGTCTGAGCTTGTTTCGGAAGGTTAGTGTTGAGAGTTGTACATGTGTTACAATGATGGGGAATGGAGCATCTTTTTGGGTGAAGCCTGTTGTGTTATGGGGCATAAAGTGCAGAAGGACACAGAGACGGGGCGAGGGGAAGGGTGGCGGGCGGGCTCCAGGCTGGATTTCGTGACTCCCAGTTCACACCCAGCTGAACGCATGACGTCAGGTGGGGAACAGGCACCCTGCGAGGCAACCTCTCCCAGAGCAGTCTCGCCGCCCGGTGCAGACCCAGCCAGTGGCTGGGGACTGGGCAGGAGGCGCATGCCATCCCCACATCTGTTCCACTTCTGATGCCGAGCGTGAGCTCCAGAGAGAGGAGCTGTTGCCCAGGTTTTTGCGTGTCTCCGCGGGGATGTTGTGTCAGCGTGAGAATGGGACAGGGTCCTGTTCAGAGGGACAGCAGCGGGCAGAGCCAAGAATCGGGGTGCCCCAGTCTCTGGAGGCCCCACAGCTGTGCACACGGATTTCCCGCTCGGCGTGGGGCCAGGACACACAGTTTCTTGGGAAACCCAATGGCAACACCCACACAGAATCACTTTTCACGAGAGTAAACACACAGAGTAAATATGACCACTGTGGCAGAGAAAGTCCTGGAAGGAAAAAAGCACCAAAAACTTCTGGGGAGAGGGACCAGAGAAGACAGGTGGTGGTGGAGACGGTCCAGCCTCTCCTGGGGGCCCATCCTGAGCTGCATGCAGCATAGGGGGACCAGGGCTGGGGGACCGGGCGTCCACAGGGGTCAGTTCTCCCTGTGACAGAGCCCAACCTCGGGGCCCAGGTGGGCCAGGGCTTGAGAAGGAGCTGCCACGGCACCCTTGGTGCGGGCGGGCAGGACCGCCGCTGAGGCAGGAGCAGCTGGTTACCGTGAAACGTGCACTGCCCTCTCTCCACTCCGGGGGCAGTGCATACATGCGCCACACACAGCCACCCCGGATGGCCGGTTGGACGGACGGAGGGACTCTGGCCGCCTCGCCAGTATGTAGCGGTGTCCCCATCCCCTCAGCCGGCTCCAGGGACCGGAGTGGGGCCGAGAGCCATGTAGAAACCCCACTTCCTTTTGCATTCTAGTCGAGGTCCTAGCTGTCCTCTGTGGAGGAAGAATCAGTGAGTTGAGACCCTAGTTTTGAATGTGTTTTCCCTTTTCCAAAGAAGATAGTACTGAGAACTTGCAAAATTATTTCCCTCAAACTATATCCTAGGTAGTTTGCTGCCTGTCTAGAAACTTCTCAGACTCTTTGACGACCAGTGTAAACCAAGAGGTGCCCTGGTCGCTATGCCGGGTGCAAGGTTTCCCGGCCATCGTCCCATGTGACAGTGACATGTCTGAGAGTGTTTGCAGGCTTCAGGTGCTGGTGGCCGACATCCTGCTATGTCCCTGTGAGGTGTAGCCATTGGCTTCTGCGCACCCGCCTCATCCCATCTAGGGCATGTGGTGCCTTTGGGGCCACATGGGAACTACATAGAGAAGCAGACATGCCAACCAAGCAGGAAAGGGAATGGTGGTAGGCCACGGCGAGGGGAAAATGCTTCGTGACCAGATCACGACGTTCCCTCCGGAGGTCTGTGTACTTGAACCACAACTTGGCACCTGGCTTCCTCCAACTAAAGCTAGAGTGAGACGTGACCAGTCACACATCAGATAGTCGAGAAGGGCGAAACTCGCTAATTCTCCCATGAAAGAAAAGCCTTTTTCAGCCGCAACCAGAGGGAAACTTTTTACCTGGATGCCACGCTGGCTGTCATGTGCATAATTTCACGCAGGCGAGCGCCTTGAACAGCGTTCTGAAGTCTGGTGCCACCATGACCTTCCCGGAGGTGGCAGCTCTGGCGTGAAGGACCGAGGGCACCTGAGTAAAATACGGGGCATCGGGAGCTGTTTTGAATCCCCATGACCATATGGCCCGTGTTATCAGACACGACAGTTTCCCCGTTAAGAGCTACAAGTTTGACTTTCTTCCCAATGACTCACTACGGACTCGAGATAACTTGCCGGACGCCCGAACAGCCAGCACCTGGATGGAGCCCCCGTTCCCTGCGAAGCTCCTTTCTGCCCACACGCAGCGGCCAGACGCCTGCCTTTCTGTCTCCTGCTTATGGGCCTCCTGCCGGTTGGAGGGAGTCCTGCTGGTGCCTCTCCCCCATGGGGACACACTGGGGCCCACACGGTTCGGCACCCTGGTCACAGTGCCGTAGCTGGATTGCCAGAGTGGACCGTTCTGGGGGCAGTCGCCCTGAGTTTGTGGTCTTCCTCATGCTTGTTCAAATGTGGAGAGTCTGTTTGCATCTTGATTGAGCCGTCTGGCGTTGTAGCACCTTATGGAAGACCAGGGTCCCCCCTACCGCCCCCTCCTCCTTCCTAGGTGGCTGGGGTCACTGGTGCATCACCCAAGAGAAGCTGGGAGCTGCTATGTGGTGTCCCCTGAGCTGGGACTGGACCCGTGCATGGCCCGGTGTGCTCTGAACACAAGGAGAGGTCTTGGGTAATCCATTAAGAAAGAGAAATGTCAGGGGTCTGCGGGTTTGAAGCAGGGAACTGTCCCCACTCCATCTGGCCAGAGGGACCGGGCTCCACGCTGGGCCCCTGCCTCTCTCCCCTGTTCTCCAGGTCAGCTTAGGGACGGTCCACTCACTAAGCTCCAGAAACCGGGGCCTGCATTTCTAAAACTCCAGGGCAGGGGTCACAGCCTTTTCCTGGTGGAGGGCCAGATACTAAGTGCTTTGGGCCCACCTCTCCGTTGGCACGACCCAGCCGCGGCCAGGAGTGTGGGGCCAGCCAAAGATGACACGCCAGCCAGTAGACGCATGCCATGGCAGACCCAGACTTGGATTTCCTATTATTTCTCGGGTCACAAAACAGTGTTCTTCTGGTTTTGATCCAGCCACTCTAAGAACATAAAAACCGTTTGTAGCTCACAGGCCCTGCAGAAACAGGTGTCCAGCCGCGTCCGCGCGCCGGCTGCAGTTGGCTGACCCGCAGGGACTGCGCTGCCTGGTGGGATGACAACGCAGCTGTTGTTGCGGAGTTTGCTAGTGACCACGTGAGAAAGGGTTAAAGAAGCGGGTCAAGTGGTGTCGAGATGTTTATGCTACTTGGTCCTGTAGAATGATACACAGATCGTTACTGAGATACTTGTGTGTGTTTTTTTTTTTACACTAAGTCTCTGAAATCCGGCTGGTGTTTCACACTCACAGCCCATCCCCATTTGGACTTTGCCCTATTGGACCCCACAGGGGGGGTTGAGGTGCGGAAGCCCCTACCGTAACCCAAGGCCAGGTGCTGAGGGGGAGTCAGAAATCTCCACTCTGGAAGTTTAGCTATTTTTAAACAGGGACGTTGAGGGAGGGTGTGTGACTTGGGAGCTATCTCAGCCAGAGTGTAGCTGTTACAGGGAAAAGGTGCCTTTGGCCACCTGGGAATGTGTGCCAGGAGCCCCTGGGGCCCTGTGGGGCATGGGGCCGGAGACTGAGGCCAGGCCTGCAGTGATCTGCCCCTACCTCCCAGGTGAGTTGACTGAGGGTGCTCCTGGGTCAGAGACCTACCACCTCAAGTGTCCCTGCAGCAGACCTGCCTTTGAGACAGCGCCCAGTACCCGAGACATAATTCTGTTCCGATCGTAGGGAGAGGGGAACCGAGTGGGGTCAGACTCAGCCTCCGTGTGGACCCCACCTGCAGGCGTGCAGCTCTGGGCCTGGCATGGAGCCTGTGCCCTCCACCCCTTCCTGTGCCAGGCGGGCGAGGCCTGGCCTTGCCCGAGGGCCGGTGACAGGCACCCCGAGGGCTCGGGAGGAATTCACCGGGTGCAGTGCGTGGCTGGAGGGTTTCGGAACACAGAGGGACTGTCACGATGGTCTGAGTTCATTCTCCGTCGCACCCAGTGACCACCTCCCAACCAGCGTGAAGACCCGGTGAGTGGTTCGGTCACTTCTACTTGTTGCGTGTCGTAAACATTGCCTGTTTATTTGAGGAGAGGTGAGGAGTGGGGCGCCATCAAATGAGGGGAGGCATGTGGGGGTTGGTTCACCTCGAGAAGTCGGAAGCAGAAATGCGGAGACGCCGGCCCCTTGGCCTGGGCGCCAGGTGCACCCGCTGCGAGGGCCTGGCTTCTTCTCCGGGCCCGGGGGTCAGGGCGGCGGAGTGCCCACCACCTGCTCGCTCTGTCGAGGAACAGGAGACGGGAGGGAGGCCATGGCCCCCCAGCCCCCCTCAGCATCCTCACCGACTGCATGCCGCCTCAGGTGCTGGAGATTTGAGACCTGGGGCGGCTGCCTCGGGGTCAGTTCCTTCCCAGCTCTGAGTGGAGCTCCGGAAGGGGCTTGCTGTCGGGGCGTCCACTGTGGCTCTGGGACAGGTGTGCTTCATTGGGCCTTCTAAGTGGGTCATTTGAGTATGGTAATATTAATAACAAAAACGAAGATTTCTCCTCCTCAAGGGGTAACAGTAATGGGCCAGGAAAGCTCTTCTTAGAGGAAGAGAAGGGGGTAACTTTGTCAGAGTAAACCTGACTCCTTCAAGAGGTGCTGCTTTCAAGGAGCTGAGGGTCCGAGGGCCGAGTGTGTCCCTGCCCACAAGTGTTTTCTGAGCGAGGGCCTGCATGCATGACCCTGGGCTCCCAAGAGTCACGTGGAGACGCACAGAGGGGTGTGTGACAGTCCTGCCTCAAGGGAGGAACAAGGGGCTGTTTTGTGGGGGCCGGGGGTGTGTTTGGGGCGGCCTGGGAGCCAGGCAGAGGGAACAGTTGCATCAGTGTAAAACTCGAGAGAATCACGTCGTGTTGGTGTGTTTAGCCAGTGCCTCAAGGTAGGCACGAAACACTGCACACCTCGTCCGTCTCCCTGTGTGACTGGACACCGCTGGCCTGTCTGGCGGTTGCCTTCCACCCCATTTTCAAGGTGAGACACAGTTAAATTGCTTCCTTGTTCCGGGCTGGCCGTGTTCTTGGTGGCAGCGCCCTGGCTAACCTGGTCTTCCTGCCTGTAAGTCAGGTGTTCGGTTCAGCCGGTTTATTATTTTGACTGAGGGTCAAGCTCCATCTCTTCCCCTGTCAATCACCAAAGCTCTTCTCTTGTGGTCCATGGGTGGGGAGCCAGACGGATTCTGTTTACTCTCGCCTGTGGGGTCGCCGAATCAATGTTCAGAAGGTTTGCCAACTTTTTATTGTTTAATCAGATTGACCAGGGTTCAGGGGGAATAACAAAGTCCAAACCAACATTGTTCAGCTGTGATAAAGAGCACGGCTTATCCTTGAGTGTTCCCGGGTGTCTGCGGGTCAGCAGAGGGTGCCGTGGGCATGGGCAGCCTGGGCCAGCGGATGTGTCTGCCTGAAGCAGGTGAGCCTCGTGCAGGGATCCCGGTTAGTGTCCGACCCGAGCCTCCAGAGAGTTTTGCAAATTCGCACGGGTCTCCACGAGTTAGATTTTGTAAGAGGGCCTTTGTCTTGAAAGTTAAGCGTCCATTGCTGGTCACCCCGCTCTTGGCCATTCGTCCATCTGGGAGCAGTCTAGAGCTTAGGCGGGCTCTACCCAGTCACGTGAAATTTACGGGTGGTCAGTTGCCCTCGGGTCTGCCGGTCCGCCGGCGCTGGTGTCAGCACGTGTGAGCGTTCCGATGCAAACGAGTCTTTCTCAGACTGACCGTGACCGGGAGCGGAGGTCTATGGACATCCGCCGTGGGACTGTAAGCTTACGTTGAGTCCCTCAGGTCAGAATTTTGTCCGTGTTCATCTGAAAGTCACTTTGCTTCACTCACCTGAAGACATCTGGAGTCGGCACTAAGAATACGGGCCATGCTGTGTTCTTAAAATGCAGGGGTCTTAGTGCTGAGAACCCGCAGCTCCCTTCCCTGGACTGGGTGACGCTGGCTGTGTTTCTCCTGTGAAGCCCCTTTGCTGGCAGCCGGTTGAGCCAAAGGTCATTGAAGCTACAAAATGTAAGGACTGAACCGGAATTGAACATGCACAAACAGGTGCCTGGGATCTCGCATTGTCTGTTTCTCTTGCGTGAGGGAGTAAAGACAGAGTGAGTGCTTCACTTTGAAGACATACAGAGGTTTTCAAAAGTACGTTTCGTAGACACCTGCAAGTGGTCTGAATATGCCTCATTTCCCCTTTTGGTGTCGCAAAGGGGGCTTGGGGAGGGTGTGGCGTACCAGTGGGTGACACGCCGTGTTCACCCACTTCTCTGAGTCATTTAGTCACAGCCCCTGCCCAAGTTGGAAGCTTTCTTTTTGGAGGATTACAGGAAAGGCAGAGTGCACGGACTGCAGTCTCCCTCACCTTTGCCGTCAAGACATTCGCAGTCTCAAGCGGAAATCGCGTCTGGGAGCAAAAGAATGTGTCGGGCACTTCCCAGCACAGATGTGATTTTGTTTTATGGAAGCGGCTGTGTGCTGAGTGCCCGCCATGTGCTAATCACTATACTGGGCATTTAAACACATGAGCTTAATGACGACTAAGATTTCTACAACTTCCCTCTTCAAGGGGTGTCAGTGGGCACTTGCTTGCTCACACCCTCTGGACAGATGGAGGCTGTGAGCAACCTTTAGGTATAGCCGGCCGCTGGGAGCTGGCTACCCACCCCAGGAAGCTGCCCGGTATTGACTCCACCCCATCGGGGGTGTGTCCTGGCATGCAGGGAAACTCTCCAGTACACAGTGTTGTGTCCTTGTGGGCATAGTTCTTGAGGAGAAACTCGGTGTTTGGGATGAAGGGGCACTTTAACTGATGGGTCTTGCTAAACTCTCCAACTTCAGGTATCGAAATGCCATCCCATAGCCAGTCCCAGTGACAGTGTGAGTGATGGCTGGTCCTTGTCCCCACGGGTGTCATTAGCCCCTTAAGTCTAAGCCAGCATGATAGAGAAAATATCTCTCTGTGTGCCAAAAACCTGAAGTGGTATCGGTCATTTTGTAGGTTTCTGGACCATTTCTTTTTCTTGTGAATTTTGTAGGTTTCCCTACCATTTCTTTTTCTTGTGAATCGCCTGTTCATTCATTTGGTCAGTTTTTCCACCCAGTGTTTCTTGAGTTGTTGCTTCTTTAAAACACTTGGGTTATGAGGATAGTCCCCTTGTGCTTTGTGTTTGTTGCCTTCTGTTCACCCTCTTGTCTCTTAGGTCACACACAGGTTCTTGGTGCTCTGGAAACTCGCGGCCAGCCTGTGTCTGAACTGTTTCTCAACGGCTCTGAATTTAAGGGGCGTTTATGCATTTGAGGGGGTGGAGGTGTATGTAACAGTTCTTTTCATTTCTTACATGGTTATTGGTCTGGTTAATTTTTCTGTTGACTCCTGAGTAAGTTTTGGGCATTTATATTTTAGTAGAAAATCATTCATTCGTCCATATTATCCAATTTATTAACCCAGAATTTTGAAAAACGTATTCTTTTAAATTTCCTTCTCTTGGTGGTCAGTAACCCTAATTCCTCCCAATGTGCCACTTTTTCTTTATTTAAAACAGATTTTGTCTATTTCATTCTTTGGAGGGGAAGGGAGAGAGAGAGAAAGGAAGAGAAACATCCACTTATTGATTGCTGCACGTCCCCTACTGGGGACCCGGCCCTCAACCCAGGCCTGTGCCCTGACTGGGAATTGACCTGGTGACCTTGAGGTTTGCAGGACAGCACCCAACCCACTGAGCCACACTGGCCAGGTGCCTGCTTCATTAGGTCAGCTAATCATTTTTCTCATTGGGTTATCAAAGAACCAATTGCTTTTGTCAGCTTTACTTTTTTTCTCATTAGTTAGTTTTTAAAATTGAAATGTGAGGGAGTTAATCCTTTTGTTAGTTTTGACCCAATCGTTTGGTTTACATTCTCTGCCTCTGATGGCCAGAGCGCGTATGGTCCGTATGGAGAGTCTGACATTTCCCAGACGGCTGCACTTGGGTTGTGCTGTTTCTGCGTGTCGATTTGGTGTCCCAGTCCTACACTCTGAGCCCCTGAGCCCTGCGCCCTTTCTGGGGTTGCAGCCGTGAGAGAATATCTTTGGGGTCAGGGTAGAGGGGCCCGCCCCTCTGTCACCTGTTAGCAAGGTGGCAAGTGTGGGGTTCGGTACTCACATGTTGCGTAAACCTTCCTTTTTGACTTGAGTCCTCTACCACTAGGATTGTCTTTTTAACCCGCCAGGTGTAGGGAGACCTGTCATTTCTCCCAGGCCACTTCTCCTTGGGTGGTCTTCCCATGTGTTCACTGGGCTGTTTGCTCTGGATTTTACTGTGTCGTGTGACTTCAGGTTTTATGGCAGTTCACCCTCTTTGTGATTTCTCTTTTTTACCCTTCATAATCACTGTGGCTTTTGTGCAATCTCAGTGCCTTTTTAAAACCACGAATTAAACTTTTACTGATATTTTCCCTCTCATTATTGCTTTTGTTTGCATTTTCCTGGTATATTTTGTGCCCACGTCCCACTTTTCTGAATTCCTTGTTTTTAGGTGTCTCTGCAGAAAACACATACTGGATTGGGGTTTTTTTATCCAATCACAGAATATTTTTTAATAAGCAGTTTTATCCATTTATATTCATGCTAAAACATTTATTTTGTTTTCTCTCCTACTTAAAAAAAACTTTTGTGTTATGTTTCTCCTTGTTTGCCTTCATTTTCTGTTCATTGGTCTCTGAATTGTTTCTTCTCCTTTAATTTTTGAAATCAGAAGATATGTAGCAAGTCTAATGTTTTCAGCTCCACTAGTGGTTATATTTATAACTTCGGCTTAAACCATGTTTCTCAATTTATGAACTTCAGTAGCTCAGTCGGCTTCCTCTTTGGGGGAGATGAAGCAATGAGGGCTCTCCCCTCGCCTCCTTCCTCTGTCCTCATCTCCTCCCCTCTGCCCGTGTCGCACAGCAGTTCCTTTTTTGGATGTTGCTTTGGTCTACTGGTGTTAACTTATTATTTTACATCATGTGTACTTAATTTCAAGAAGCGCCATGATGACACGTTCAGCCCATGTGCAGACCGCGGGTGTCTGGATTTGCTCCTGTTCCTTCGCTCCCCGGGTTCAGCGATCCCGGCCCCACCTGTGCGCTGTTACTTTTCTGCCGAGGCCCGATCCCCTCGGGTGGGACCAGGGGACCTTTGCACGAGGCTTGGGAAGGACGCACAGTCAGCTCCCTGAATGCAGGAGGCACCTGTGGGAGCCGAGGGAGGGCAGTGGTCCCAGTGTGTGTGCACATGTGTCTGCGTGCGCACGTGTTTGCCACGTGCGCACATTTGCGTGTGAGGCTGAGTACATGTGTGTGCATGGTGCAGTGGGCAGGTGAGCACAGCCTGGGGCTGACATCTCCGAGGCCGTCGAGGACGGAGGTCAGGACTGGATGTGGTGAGACTCGGGGCCGGGTGTCCTCTCCACGGGCCGGACCTGGGGTGCCCTGCGGGGGGCCGGGGAGGGGCTCTGGGGTCCAGGAGGGAGGGAGAGGGGCTGCTGGCTGCGGGACGGGGCCCGAGGGCCGAGGGTGGGTGCCGTGTGGACGTGGTGCGTGTTGGGCCGCCGGGCAGAGGTGCCCCACCGCCAGCGTTTACTTCCATTGCTGCCTGGGCGACACCTGGCCGAGGTCGGGGTGTCTGTTGGGTGTGGGGGTCTTCCATCAAGTGACATTACACAATCCAGTGGGACAGTCAACTCATCCAGAAAGAGACCTAAGCACCCTGCGTGGCATGTTCCAGCCGTGGTGGCCGTGGCCCCTGGGCTGCAGAAACGCCTTGTGTGTGTGGACCCCAGGGCTGGTGGCTGAGGAGGGGGCCGAGCCCTCCCATCTGCCCAGTGCCCGTGCTCGGGTCTCGCCCGGGAACCGTCAGAGGTGAAGATTCGGCGGGGGGTGGAGGCCCATCCCCAGCCGGGGGCAGAGGCAGGAGGCAGCGCAGCCTGTCCCCTGTCATGGGGGGGCTGGAGAGGCAGAGCCCCTGAGCTCAGCAGGTCGAGGGTTTGCTGGGAACTGACGTGAGGCCTCCATGCTGCCGAAACCGTGCTTCCAAGGTTCCTCGTGCGGTT
>PVKM010030268.1:0-17371 GCA_004027735.1 Carollia perspicillata
CCACCTGGCCAGGGCCATGATGTATTTTTAAAATGAATGACTTCTGTAGAATGAAGGGGACCCCTGTGTCTTCCTGGTGCGTGTGGGGAGGCGAGGCGCTGGGAAGGACAGCGGGGAGGGAAGTGTCGCCGAGCTGATTTGCGTTCTCAGCCAGCTGGTTCCAGTTACAGATGATTCCAGTTAGCGATGAGTCACAAGGTTTAAAGAAGCACTTTCTTCTTAAAGGGGAACTGCATATTTCCGATTCTCATTCTCCTGGAAGAGGTCCCTGGGTGGCCACCCCCAGGCAGGCAGAGAGAGACCCCACACCCACCTGGAGGGAGGCTGGGGAGAGTCAGGCGCGGCCTCACCTGCCCAGGCCTAGGCCACCCTCCACTAAGCCGCCTTTTTCAGGCTGGCCCTGTGGCCTCCCTGCTGTGGGCGCGTCCAGAAGGCTGGAGGTACCTTGGCTCAAAACGGGGGTGTCTGATGTCTCCTCTGATGAAGACATGGGGCCCTACCGCATGGGTGTCCTGGCCTGCACTCCTGCTGGCCGAGGGCAGCCGGGACCCACATCTTCCCCTGGTCCCCGGCCAGCCCTGCCGGGGAGAGATGAGCACTGGGGTTCTCGTGGCTGGGACTCCCTACCATGCGTGTGAGTGGGCTCGGCTTTCCCCTACGCCTCCCCCCAGCACCGAGCCGCAGGAGGGCATCCCACCAGAAGCCCTGACCTCCTCCAACTCCTCCCGTTGTACCAAGTGTGGACATGGCGGGCATTTTAATTCCCAGAGAAGACAACGACAAAGAGAAGAGTGAAAACTTTTATTTGGAAGATTTGCGGACAGGGACACGGTTGAGAAAAACACAGGAAGGAGGGAAAGTAAAACTAACGAAGAAAGAGGGTCTTCTCTACAATGCAGAGCCAGTCGTGCCCTCGAGGAGAGAGAGCTTGGCTTGTTTTTAAGACCGCACGTCACTCCGTGCCAGCAGATGGCCCGGGGGCCCAGGCCTCTCTGTGCAGAGGGGAGGGGGGTCGACAGGATAGCACCGTTGTTCTTGGGGTCTGCGAGGACACAGGGTCAAGGAGACACTATTTTCTGCGGGTCTCTGGAGGTGCTGGTCCCTGCGGGGGCGCGGCCCTGAGCTCTCAGGCCGAGGCTGCCGGAGCCAGGGTCTGGGCAGTGAGGACCGAGACCCTCATAGGCAGCGTTGGAGGAATCCTCTCAATGCTGGCTCTCCAAAAGCAGGGCACAGCCCGTCACCTCACGGGAACTAGGTAGTGGACTCCGACTCACGGGTAAATGAGATGTTACGTGGAGGGTCCAGCAGGGTTAGTGAGGGGGGTCGGGGTAGTGCACAGCTGACACCCCGGGGAAGTGAGGTGTCAGGGGTTCTGATGGGCGGGGGCCCGGAGGCTGCGGGAGGTTCAGGATGTTAACTCGGGGCGGTGAGACCAGGGTTCGGGTGTGCAGGGAACGGGGCAGGGTCCCAGGACCAGGGCGCAGAGCCCGCTCGCAGGGCGGCTTTTCAAGCTTTTCCTTAAAAAAAAAACAAAAAACACCTAGCTATTTGGGTGGGTCGGGAAGATTTATGTCACATTGTTATGTTTTCCAGGCTGGGGGAGGCCGGCTAGCCCTGCGCCACCTTCCTGGACACCGTCTGGTAGAAGACGCCCCGCGTCAGGGCCGCGTAGGTGGGCACGCGGAACAGGTGGCGCTCGCCGAAGGCCACGTCGTACTCGGCCGTCTTGCCGGTGACCAGGACTCGGATGTGCGGCTCGTTCACCTGGTGGCCCACCACCACCACGAAGACCTCGATGCCCGCCTGCTGGGCCTCCTGCACGGCCTTCTCGATGGCCGCCGCCGTGGCCCCCTGCGAGTTGCCGTCCGAGAAGAGCAGCAGCCTCTTCTTGGTGGCGCCCGACGAGGCCTCGCGGTAGAAGCGGGTCACGTATCTGATGGCGTCGTTGACGTCGGTGGCGTCGTTGAAGAAGTCCATGCTGTCCACGGTGCTGGCCAGCACGGTGTAGTTCTGCAGGAACTGCAGGGCGGCGCGCTCCGGCTGCTGCTGCCCCGTGCCGCTGTACTGCACCACCGCCACGCGCACGGCCTGGGAGGCGTCCGCCCGGCCCGCCGTCAGGAAGCGCTCGGCCAGCTGCTTGGCGAAGCGCTTGGTGGTCTCGAAGTTGTGGCTGCCCACGCTGGCTGAGCCGTCCAGCAGGATGGTGATGTCGGCCGGGGAGGAGAACGTGACTGCGGGGGCAGGGGCGCTGGTTGGCAGGAGGCAGGGCCTCCCGGCACAGCCGGGTGGGCCGGCCAGGGGCCCCCAAGCCCGGGGCAGCCAGGCCCCATCCAACCATCATTGTCTCCAGACCCTCCCCACTGGAGGCCCCCCACCAAAGCCCTGTCCACAGCCCAGGTACTCACTTGGGCAGGTGTAATCTGGACATTTCTTGTCTGTAGGAGAGAAACAACGTGGCATGAAGTCAGCGACCACGGGGACCGCTGTTCCATCTGTAACCCACCCCCTGACCAAGAGGATACCAGCGCATCTCCACGGAAGGCATGGCGCAGGTGTGCAAACAGGCGGTGCTCCTGCATGCCTGGCCAGCCTGCTCCCTGGCCCACTCCACCCCACCAGGCAGGTGTCCCCTTATTCAAGTGTGGACCTTTGAGGTGAAGGAATGGTCCCCAGGCATCATTTTGTGATCATCCCACCAAGCCAGTGAGGGGTGAGGCAGAGTCTTGACCCCTTGTGAGAATGGGGGACCAAGGCTCAGAGAGGAGTGAGGGCGGTCTGCAGGTCAGACAGCCCGTCACGATGCCATGCGATCCCCGGGCGATGCTGATCACGTGCCCATTGCGCGGGGAGAGGGCCCACGTCTGACCCAGCAGCTCTCTGGCTGTCAACCAGCTGCCTGTGCCGCGTGGGGGCCACCGCGCCCCCGCCCACCTAGGCAGATCTGGGTGGTGATGTTCTTCAGGAAAGCGTCCTCCAGCAGCTCTGCGTAGTTCTCTTTCACCAGGGAGATGCCCGGCCGGCCCTGCGGTGCGAGGCCTTGGCAGGAAATGACATTGAGCTGGTCAGAGCCCGCGACGAAGCCAAACAAGTCCTTGATGCCCACGGAGACCACCTGTGGGGAGGGACAGCGTCAGCCGGCCCTGGTGGGGAGGGTGCCCACACCTCAGGGTGTGAAGGCGGCAGCGTGCGGCTTGCAGGCGGCCCCACCTGAATGTCGGGGCCGCAGAGCACGTTGAGCGGGGTGGTGTCCCTCTGGGTGTCCGAGCGGCCGTCGGTGATGACCAGGGCAATCCGGTCGTTCTGGGTGGGTGGCAGAAGCCGGTCCCGGGTGTACTGCAGGGCCTCGCCTGTGAATGTGCCGCCCGCCATCCACTGAAGCTTCTTGATAGCTCTGCAGGGCCATGGCACAGTCAGCACTGGGGCCACGGCACAGGGTCAGCACCGGGGTAGGGGCTTGGGTCTGGGCCTGCCTCCGGGGCTGCGTGGGCTCTTAGGGCTGCGCATACAGCCAGCTGGGCAGGTCACACTCACTCCTTGAGCTCCTGGGCATTCCTGATGTTGGGACTCCTCATGTCCACGTACTCCTGCATCTGGTTGTGGCTGTACTGCACCACGCCTGCGTGCGACTGCCCGGGCTCAAACTGTGTGGGGACAGGCACCAAGGTCAAGAGCGCTCCACCGCCCCTACCCTCCACCTGCCCCAGGCCGGACCTGGCAGCCACTCCCACATGCCGGTGGGCTGGGCTTTTGGCTCTTGAGTGACACAACGCCCTGCCTTCCGAGGGCCCCCAGGCGACTGGCTGGTCTCCAGGCTGACATCAGGAAAGACCCCTGCGTCCTTGGAACCACCTTCCCCAGGGCACGGAGGCCAGGGAGGGGCACACCTTGACCAGCTCGTCCCGGCTCAGCCGGTCGATGACCTTGATGATGAAGTCCTTGGCGATCTCGAAGTTCTGCAGCCCGATGCTCTCGGAGCTGTCCAGCACGAAGAGGATGTCGATGGGGCCGCACTTGCACTCTGTGGAGGGCGGGGGCGGGGGCAGCTGCTGCTGTGCAACACGCACGGGGGGAGGGGCACAGCCCCACCCCCACAGGGTCGGCCTACCCAAACGCCGAAACCGCACGAGTTAGAAAGTGACACTCACCACAGCAAGCTGGGAAAGAGGAGAAAGATGAGGTTAGGTGACATCGAGACCCCGAGTCCTGTGTAAACCCTCCCTGGGTCTCCCTGACCGGGGTTCCCGGCCACCTCTCAGTGGGAGGAGAAGGGAGGCTGGTGGTCGGGTTGAGTGGCCCAGCCCCCAGGGACGTTCTCGCTGGTGGGACACACACCTGCCCCCCCACCCCATGGGTCTCCCCCTCATTCAGACACTGGGTGCAGGACATGCTCTTTGCAATTGAGTTACTCGAGGGCGGAGACACTCACAGCACATCTTCATGATGATGTCCAAAATCTCGCACTCCTGAGGAGGGGAACACACTCCGTGATGGGCTGACTGGCCCGTCGCCCAGCCTGGGGGGCCCTGGGCACTGGGGGTGAGGCTGGCCTCCGGGTCACCCTCCGCTGGGACCACAGCCAGGCTGGGGGCATGTAGGGGGTTCTCACTTCCTGGGGTGTGCCCTGCTCTGACCATAGGTCCCTGCTTCCAGGGCACAAACACCTGGTGTGGTCATTGACGTGGCCATCACATGTCACCCATGGCCTCATGTGTTCCCTGTGGCTGCCATGTCTCTCCAGGGCTGTCACATGTCCTTCCAGTGGCCCTCACATGTCCCCCTGTTGTTGTCATTGGTTCCCGCCCCCATGGGATCCTTGGCCAGAGTGGTTGGTCCCCAAGGACATGCACAGACACCCTACTTACATCCGGTCCCGGTGGTCCTGTGTGTCCTGGGGGTCCCTGTCAGAGAAGAGGTGGGAGAAGGGCTGGAAGCTCTGCCTTGTGGCCCCATTCACCAGGTCCCTGAACCGGGGGTCTGACAGGAGCTCTCGGCAAGCCCCCCTGGGCCCTCGTGACCCCACTTCCCACTAGGAGTCCCCTGAAGGCCAGGGACAGCGGAGGCTTCAGCACATTGAGGGCTGGAGAAGACCCAGTAACTGCCATCTACTCTGTGACGACTGTCCAACATAGTCCTTTCCCTGGCGGCCAGGGAGTGTGCTGGCCGGGCCCACACTGGCTGCCCAGGCGGAGCATTCTGCTCAGTCCGGCGGCACGTCCTCCTGGGGTGCACACGGTTAGTGGGGCGCAGAGCCCCAGCGGGCCTTGCTGCACTTCTGTCGCTGTCGCCTGGCAGCTGGCCCTCCCTCCTCTCCCGGTTCACCACCCCAATGTGCCCCTCGAAACTGTCTGTTCCCTCTGATCCCGCTTGTCAGAGCCCCAACCTCCCCAGAGATCTGCTCCCCGAATTCCTGACTTCCCCTCCCCAGCCCCCCTCCACCCACTGGTGCGCCTGCCCCCACCTGCCTCCCTGGGCCAGCCACGCCTCCACTCACCTGGGGGCCTTCGGGGCCCCGATGCCCCTTCGCGCCTTTGGCGCCGCGGGGCGAGATGTCATTGTTCTGGAAGGAAGCAGCCCATGTCACAGAAGCAGCCACTCGTCCCTCCCAGGCCCCACCCTTGGGACTTCACAACCTGTGGGGGGGGGGTGGGGGGGCAGTGGGGGGCGGGGCACTCACGTCCTCTCCGGGCTCTCCAGCCTCTCCCTCGTCCCCCTTGAGGCCCGGGTAGCCTTTAGTGCCCTGCAGGCGACAGGGGAGCACACGTTATCGGGGCGCAGAGTCCCGGAGCAGGCGCACGGGCGGGGCGGGGGCCCGGGTCTCCTTCGGGCGCCTGGGACAGAAAGGCCGCTCGTCCGCCACAGGCATCCTCGCTGTTCCTTTCATGCACCATTTTCGCTATTTTAAACCAGCATTACCATGGTATAATTTATGTTTCATCTCATTTTTGAGGAGAAGTTTTCAAAGGAAAAACACACGGAGACACTGCCTGCCCCACCCCCGGCACACATTTCCTGGGGGAGAAACTGAGGTGCAGGGGAGGCTGGGACAGGACCCCACTCCCACACACCCTGAGGGCAGTGTCAGCCACCAAGTGCACGCGACTTGGGACACCCATGGGTGAAGACGCGTGTTGGGGATCTTGGCAAAGAGCCTGGTCTACAGGTGCATGTGTTTGCATGTGTGTGTACATGTGAGAGTGCGTGTGTTTGCACGTGTGTGCGCACACACCCGCAGCCAGGCAGTGGGGGGCACTCACGTTTATCCCGGGGGGGCCCCTGCTGCCCGGATAGCCCTGCAGAGGAAAGTGTGGCCGTCACGCCGGGCTCCGGTGTGGGGCCTCCGCGGACAGCCCAGCTACCCACTGCTGGTGCCACCCACCGGCCCACGTGAGCCCAGCTGCCAACAAGGAGGGTGGTAGGTGGGGGTTGGGGGCACTCACAGGGAAGCCGGGGAAGCCTTCCGTGCCGTTTCCAGGGGGGCCATCTTCACCCTGGGGGAGCAGACCGAGTCCCGTCACTGCGGGAGCTGCCCAGGCCCCGGACGTCTCCAGATGGCATGGGCACAGGAGTGATGCTTCGGGGTCCCTCATCAGCCTGGAAGGCGTCTCCCAGCCCAAAGTGCCCTGGGGGTCCCCTCTCTCTCTCTCCTGGGCTTTGGAGCAGGTGAGCCAGCAAAGTGCCCACATGTTAGGTGACCGTAGTGACTGCAGTGACTGTAGTGTCCATGGACGCTGAGGGGACAGTCCCCTGCAGAGGATGCTCCCTGTCCAGTTACTTCGACCTCGACCCTCAGTTAGACCGCATGAGTACGGAGCTCAAGCCCAGGGCTTCCGAGGGTCTCAGGCGACCAGGTGTCAGCCTCTCCAGGACCCTGTGCCCTTGGGCCCGTCACTCACCCTTTCGCCCATCAGTCCTGGGTCTCCGGGAGGTCCTACGGGCCCTTGGGCGCCTCTGGGACCCTAAGGAGGAGAGAAGTGGGTTTGGGAAAAGTGAGTAGGCACCTGAGGGACGAGGTCTCACAGGGGAAAAGGAGAGGGAGGGTGAAATGGGACAGCAGCTGGGCAATGATCGGAAGAAGGGCCCTGAACCCACAGTCGCAGGGCTGCTGCAGATGGAGCAGAACAGGCCCCGGGGGCTCAGCGCCCAGCCTCCCGCCCTGGACCAGCCCAGGGGCACCGCACATGAGCAGAAATGGACAAGGAGACCCAGGAATCCAGAACAGCCCGCCAGCCTGGCAAGGGCATTCGGAGAAACAAACAGACCCAAGCTAAGGTGTGGCTCAAAGCACATGTCAACAGTGTTTTGAAAAACTGTTAGGATTTCCGGAGGATGCTTATCATGAAAAAACAAACCCTGCGAAGTCAAATTTTCAGGCATAATGTGCAAAGAAAGAAAAGGAAATACGGAAGAGATAAGCCAAAATTTTCGTATTATTCATCTCTGGGTGGTACTATTTTAGACTTTGATTCTCTTTTTAATTTTTTTATGTTTTCCAAATGTCCTAAAAGTCACATGTACTAAAATGAGATGAAATGTCTACACGGGCCAGTGGCCAGGGGCCTCTTCCAGGGCGGAGACAAGGCACCAGGGTCAGGGCTGGCCCCTCCTGGAGCCAAGGGCAGGGAGGGCTACTCACCTCGAGCCCTGGAGGCCCCTCATCTCCTCGGTATCCTTTAGGTCCAGGGGGGCCAGCATCACCCTGCAAAGAGACGGACAGGCCCCACTGGACCCTCTCTCCGCCTGCACCAGCCCTCCCGACGTGACTGCTGGCCGGCTCCACCTGTGTCCTCCCTGAAGGCGCACCACCTGCCCTTCTCGGCCCAGGATCTTTGTCCCCCGAGCTCTTCATGGACACCCCCAGCCGGGCTGGAGGAAGGAGGGTGAGCGCACAGAGCTCATGGACCTGCCAGCGCCGGTGCCCCACTGCCTGTAACCGTCCTCAGACGCCCTGTTTTATGTTGGGATTTCCAGACCAGGTCCTTCTCAGACGAGGTCCTCTCCCAACTGTGTGAGACCCCTGTCATCCAGCCTGTCCCACCCACCAGCTGGCAGGCAGGAGGCTGCTGCCGTGTCTCTGCCATGTGGCTGCCCTCCCCACAGCCACGCAGGGGTCTGGCTGCGGCCTGAGGTCCTGGCACCTCTCAGCACCACACACTTTGCACATTGGCCAGGAGGACCAGCAGCACCGCCCCCCACCCTGGGGTTCACAGTCTGGGTCCTGAGAGGCCACAATGGGACATAAAAAGGGGAGGGGCAGGAGAGAGGATGGAAACAGAGGCCCTGGGTGCCCCAGACCGGGCTGGCGGGAGGCCCCATCTGACGTCCCCTCCAGGTCCCTGCTAGCACCCCACCCTCCCCCAAGGAACAGGACCCTGGTGACCCACCAAAGGCAGCAAAGACCCGACAAACCCTGGGCAGAGTTCCTGCACGCTTGCCGACCGCTCCTGGTGGGCAGCACTGGCCTCCGCAAGGGAGGGAGGGGCGGTGCCCATGGCAGGAAGTAGGGGAGGGGTGATGCCTGAGCCTTTCCTCCACTGTCTGCAGTTCTCAGCTGTTTTTCCTTGGGATTTGGCAAAACATATTTCCCAGAAAGTTCTGAAGGGAACCCCTGGTGTGGGAGCTGACTGCCTTGTGGGGTATCGGCAGGGTGGGGAGAAAGTGGGAGCCTAAGGGGCAGAAACAGCACTGAGGCCAGGAAGTCCAGCACCCAGTGTGGATGACCCGGTTCCGGGGCTGCCTGAACCCACCCTCCCGGGCCCCCAGGCAGACAAATGCCACCCCAGCTGGGAGCACCAGCTGGGGGCCGACTGTTCCCAGCTGGGTCATAGGCTGGAGGGACCAGGGCCTCCTCCCAGAGGAAGCAGCCGCCCCAGCATCGCCAGGGGTCCCTACGACCTGGGATGCTCTCGCCCTCACACGTAGAATTATTTGGTGATTAACACACACAGGTCATTTGGCCAAGAAATTCTGCTCCTAAGAATTTACTCTGGTTATAGCCTTGATGTATTTCGAGATGGAAGGAAAATGGATGAATGGATGGATGGAGGAGTGGATGAATGGATGACAGAGAAATCCTAGAGATCGACTGATAGACAGGTACATGATGGACAGGTAGGTGGATGGGTGACTAGCAGGAGAGACAGATAATAGATAATGGACAGAGGACAGATGATGAGTGACAGAGATGGATGGATGGGAAGCTGGGTGGGTGAGGAGATGAGGGACAATGGATGGGTGGGTGGATGGATGGACACACAGATGGACAGAGGAGCTGCCAGATCGAAAGATGGATGTTGATATTTATCAAGTGTTTTTCTGTAAAGCCAAACCCTGGGGAGAGCCTCTGTATGGGAGAGACGGGCACATTCAGTGAGTTTGCTCATTGGGCCACCGATGGCGGGGGCGGGTCTGCACCCCTTCCTGACTCCTCCCCCAGACCCGCTCCCTAGCAGGGTCGGACCCCCTGCTTCCTCAGGGTCCCACTCTCCCACCCTCCCCCAGCACGGCCTCAGGGGTTCTGGAACCTTCTATGCAATACACACCCAAATTGCCTCCAGCCAGGATCTCACACCTGGGCTCCAAAAGCTAAACAAGTCCCCCCTCCCCCACCTGCCACCCTGTATTGTGGGGGCTCCAACGTGGGATGCCTTGGTCCAAGGCTCTGCCCTCAGTGACCCAGCCCCACTAGTCAAGGGCGGGAGTTTTGTGCCTAGGGCTCCCTCACCCCTTCTGCAGCCAGCCCTGCCCACCCCCTCTCCATCTGGATATTGGCTTCCATCCCCCATAGCTCTCCTCTAGCTCCAATCAAGCCAGAGTGCCCCTCCTCACCCACTCTGACGGCAGAGCTTGGAGGGACAGTGGGAGTCTCTCACTCAGCTCTGTGTCCTGCCAAGTGCCCACCAGATGATGAATGGGGGTCCCTCTGTGAGTGCTGAGCATCTGGGGGCCACAGGAGCTAGGCCCGCTGTCACCAATTCCCACTCCCGGGCTCCAGCTGCCCCCAGCTTCCCGTAGTTGGCTCCTGACCCCCATACCCCAGGTGACACCTCCTGCAACAGAGAGACCTCCCCACAGAGTCCTGAGCTGCTGGGAGCATTTCTGCTCCAAGACGAACTCGCAGGCCTGGCTCCCACCTGGACACCCCCTCAGACGGCCAGGTTTCCTACCGGGTCTCCGGGGACGCCAACAGGGCCTTCCCTTCCCTGTTCACCTGGGGGTCCAGCTTCACCCTGGAAAGGAATAAGCTGGTGAGGTGGGGACTGGGGAGGGCGAGGCCTGGGGAGCCCAGAGCTGCCCACTGTGCTCCCAGGCCTCATCCTTCCTTCCTACTGTCCTATGTTTCTACCACAGCGTGGCCACGCGCTCAACTGTGGAGTGACTTGTGTGATTCCAGGAGGCCCAGCAAGGCGGCCAGCAGCTCCTCCTGAAGCCCAGCTGCCTCTTCTCCAGGAGGCTCACTAACGGGGTCCTGGGAGCTGCAGCCCCATCATGGGGTGGGAGGGGCTCTGTCGCCAGGGGTGCATGCTGGAGACGTGGCCTGGCCTTCAGTCCCATTTCCTGATCTCAGCTGTTTGGTGGGTGGGGGTCAAAGCCAGGTTACCCCTGCTTTAGTGTCCCTCCTCAATCTCTGCATTAGGCCTCAGGGTAAAGTCCCTGCCCCTTTGGGACACCTGACTACACGCAGGCCCCTCACAGCCTCACATGGCATCCTGTGCAGGGGACGAGCTACAGCATCGCCCAGGTCTGCAGTGGGCAGAGGGCCCCGCCCGCCTCCGAGGTTGGAGGCTCCCCACCCTTTCCCCCTAACTCGGGAGCTATGGGGTGGAGCCTGCCCTCCCTCCCCCCAAAACCAGGCACAGAGCCTGCTCAGTGCCTGCCCTCTGGGACCAGCAAAACCTTGCCACTGAACCATGGGGCCAGAGAAAGCCAACTTGGCCACTGGGCCAGGACCAGCCTCCTAGCCACAAGGTTCGTGCAGCCGCAGCCTCCGGATGCTCCTGCCCTGAAGAAGAACGCAAGCTCTGTCTGCAGAAATGTTTTCAGAGTTGTTTGGGTGGGGGCGGGGGGCTGCAGGTATTTAGAAAAGGCCCAGGTGTGCAATGAGAGGCCGGGCTAAGGAAACCGAGTCGCAGGGAAGGTTGTGCAGCTGAGTGACAGACAGGCCGCCTGATGAGAAGACACGGAGCTGGAAACGGGGAATGTGCTGTGTGAAGGGCATTTCAGACCCGCAGTCGCAGACCCGAAGGACGCGCGTGCGCACACCACGGACATCAGAGAGCACACCGACTGCGTCTCGGTGTGATGTTAGACGGTCGTTTCCCGTGCCCCTGGCCCTTGGTGATGGGGGAGAGGCCCGTGCTTCGCCCAGCTTGCCTCGGCCTGGGCCAGGCTCCTGCCTCCCTTCCCACCCAGGTGCGCAGTCTGCGGGGCTGGGCAGGTGCGGGGCGCAGCTGGAGGGCTGGGCAGGGCAGCAGCTGCCGCCTTCCCTGCACTAGTGGGAACTGTCTTTGTTTGGGAAAACGGAAACCGAGGGGCCAAAGGGACTTGGTGGCAGGTGTCCTGTGAATCCGACAGCTTGACATCAGTCTGTCCCCCCTAGGGAGGTGGGGTCCCGGGCTAATGAACGGTGACTCACCGGGTCTCCTCTCGGGCCCCGTGAGCCTGGGGTTCCCTGTGGTCCTCTTTCCCCAGGGCCACCCTGTGTGGAGAGAGGTAGGAGGTGAGGTTGCAGACCCAGACCCCCCTACGTGGGAGGGACTCACGGGCTGAATGCAGATCCGACCCCCCTCAGCAGGCTCCCAGCTGGTGATGCGGCCACGTCTGGTGCTAAGCCGGGAGGCCCAGAGCCCAGGGTGCCACCCCCCGGACTCACCTTTTCTCCCGGGTTGCCGTCTGGCCCCGGGTTGCCCTGGGATGGAGAGGAACGGACAGAAGCATTAGTTTGGGATGGGAACTCAGTCTGAGTCTCAGGAACAGGGAGCAGGAGGCCGAATGTGGGTGCTTACCTCGTCGCCAGCCTCACCCCTCTCTCCTGGGGGACCAGGCTCTCCGGGGTCTCCCTGGGGGGAAGAAGGGTACACTCATCCATCTCTGGCCTGGCAGTGTCTGGACTACAGCTGGCCTGTTCCTTGCAGCCTCTCCCTGGACCTGGGCACCCCCCACCCAGGCTTAGGTGGAAGGAAGGGGTGGGGTGGGGTGGGCACGGCGTGCATGCTTACCTCATCTCCGGAGGGCCCTGTGGTCCCTGACCTCCCAGGCTCCCCATCGGCTCCAGGCTCCCCCTGGAAAGATTATAGGGGTCAGCTCCTCCTGTCCTGTCTTGGGGGGAACCAGGGGACCAGAAGCGCTGTGGCCACCGCCCCCCTGCTGCAGAAGGCAGGCGTGATGGGGATGGGAGAATCTGAGATTCAGTGACACAGCGTGGACGGAGCGCTCCCTTGAGCAAACGCCCCTGCTCATCAGTTGTGATGTTTGACCCCTTTGTGGCCCACCATTCCCACCCCCAGTTTCCGCACTGGCCCACGGAACACAGCAGCAGCAACCTCTCCTGGGGCCATGAGCCTGGACCACAAACCTTGGGGACACTCAGTAGGCAATAATGCCCCAGGCCAGCCCCAGGGGCCTCACAGCACTAACCTTTTCACCCTTCAGTCCAAAGGCGCCCACGTCGCCCTTGGGCCCGGGGGGTCCTTGAACGCCCTGGTGAGAGGATTGGAGAAGTCAGGCCACGGTGTTAGCCAAGCAGCCACCGGGCCGCACCAGTATGCCGCACAGCCCTCTGGTGGCCTCTTAAGAGCGTCAACAGAAGCACTCCCAGTCTTAAAGTGTCGATGAGAGGAAGCAACTTACATCGAATCCGGGCGAGCCCTTGCAGCCTGGCAGGCCAGGGTACCCCGTCTCCCCCTGGAAGGAGGAAGGAGGGTTCGGTAGTCAAGCCCTTTGGCTCTGGCTCGTCCGTACCCCTCCCAGGAACGCCCCACTCCAGAAGACGCTCTGACCTCGGCCAGGTGGCTTGGGGTCCACGGGGACCTCGGGCTCAGCAAGAAATGTCTCCTGCCTTTCCCACGCCACGACCTCTGAAGTGCCCGGGAGTGCCCGCACGAGGCCCCTGTCCGCCGACGCCTGGAGAAGCGCTTGGCTTTGCCCACTGCCCCTCCCCCGAACCATGTGCCCTGGCCCCCCCGCCCTCACCCCTGGCTGGGGGTTACCTTCATGCCGTCCACACCGTCGATGCCGCGCTTGCCCTTCTCACCCTGTGAGGGGCAAAGGCCAAAGGATCAGATGCAGGTCAGACAGCACGCACCCGTGGGGCAGAACACAGGTCCCGACCGCCACACTCACCTTGTAGCCCTTGGGTCCCCTGGAGCCCTGCAGAGACAGGAAGGGAGGGTGAGGCGGGTGGTCCCCCCATCATGGGGAGAGTCCCCATGTCCTCCCAGGGAAGTGGAGGAAGACAGCAAGGACAGGGCAGTCTTCCAGGTCCCTTGCGGAGGGGACACCCGTCAACTCCTCAGCAGCTTGTTGGGACCCAGTCACACCAGGGATAGGCAATGCTGTCCTTGTCCAGGTGAGGGGGGACTGCTCTGCACCCGGAGGGCACACCCCAAAGTTGTGCCTCACTCACCTTCTCCCCCCGGCCTCCTTTTTCTCCCTACAAAGCAAACAGAGGAGGAGAGGGGGCTGTTGGTGGTGTCCCAGGGCCCGGTGCCCAGGCACCGCTCCTGTGCACTGTGGCTCGGTCCCAGGACAGGCCGCTGGGGCGGGGCAGGGAGGACGCACCTTCATCCCTTGGTAGCCGACAGGTCCCAGGTCCCCAGGCCTTCCCTGAAACACAAAGCAGGATGTGTGTTAGACGCCCCCTGGGGGCGGTGCCAGCCCCCACCCAGCCTGCCTCATTGCCCACTCCTCTCTGGCCTGGTTAGCCAGAAAGGCTGGGCTCGCTGACCACTGGCTGGGCCGGCCTGCTGCCGCCCTGCTGGCTGGCATCTGAGGGGGCAGCTCCGCTATGAAGTCCCCACCTCCACTGAGCTCCAGGGAGACTGGCCAAGGCTGAAGCAGAGATCGGGGGACTTGGCTGTCCGACCCCCCGCCTTCCCTGCTGAGCACAGGCTGGGCGTGTGCGGAGGCCTGAGGGGCACGTGGGGCCCCCTGTTGGGGTGCGCTGGACAGAACCCCTGTGCAGTGCTCCGGCCCTGGCTGCCCCCAGGGGTGTGTCCTCTGAGGACCATGACCACGGCACTCAGACACCAGCCATCCTTCTGGAAGTTTCTGTGGCCTGTTCCCTCGGCCTCAGGCTTCTCAGCACTCCCAGGCCCAGGGTCGGGCCCTTGACACTCACGGGGTCTCCGGGTTCTCCCTTCTCTCCTGGGAGGCCTGGCTTCCCTCGTTCTCCCTGGAACACAAAGCAGATGGAGGTTAGGGGACGGTTTCCCGCGTGTTTCTGCAAAGCTGGTGACAGGGCCCCTGCTGGCCCGCGTGGTTTTCAGCCACCTTCTCCATCTCCTGTGGCCCATCTTGGGATCCTCCAGGTCACCCCACATGCCCCCTCCCTCACACCCCACCCGGCTGTGGGGCCGTCCCACCGGCTGGAGAGAGGCCTCTGCCCCTTTCTTCTCTGCCATCCTGTGCCCTGTCCCAGCTGCTGAGTTGGGCTCCCGGGTGGGCCACGTGGATTCAGAGACCCTCCCCCCAGGAGATGCTGGCTCAGCTCCCGTGGTCAGTGGCCACAGGGCTTCATGCCACTGAAGCTGACATTTTTAAGGAGAAGCCAGAAACCTGGACTTTCCTCACCAATGTCCCAATTTGTAAGTACCGGCAACAAATCTTGATTTTCAAAATCTCCCTGTGTAGGCCACCTTGGCCTGGGCCCCAAGTACGTGTCCATCTCCCATCAAGGCCCATCTCCAGGGGCCAAGTGCTCAAGGGACACTTTCAGAAAGGGCCAGTTCCTCCACCACAGGGAGGGGCCAGGGGCTACCAGACCCCCGTCCCTCATGCAGGCCCTAGGCCACTCCTTGGCCTCAGGGTCACTGTGCCTGGCTTCTCTCCCCATGGTTGAGGACATCAGGGAGGGATGCCTTTGCCGTCCCCATGCCCAGCCCAGTGGCGGGTGCGAGTTGGGTGCTCAGGACAGCTGCCTGGGGTGCCGGGGACGGTTTCCCCACGCCCACTCAACACCTCTCCCTCTCCTGGTGTAAGCAAGGGCAGGGCGCGACCACTCACCTCGTACCCAGCGTCACCCCGTGGTCCCGGAGGTCCTCTGGCGGGCTGCAAGGCAGAGAGAACAGTCAGCCAGAGACAGACCACCCCAGGAGGCCCCAGGGGAGGGCGGGGCACCCACGCTCACCTGGCACTCGAAGGAGCAGCACTGCCGGAGGAGGGACAAAGTCACACGTTAGAAAGCCAAGCACAGCTGTTGCACCCCGGATCCCTGCATGCGCTCGGAGGGCTTGGCTTGGGTGCCCGGGGTTGGGGACAGGAAGGGACCGGTGGTGACACCTCGGGCAGTGGGGGGGCGGGGCTCTTACCACTTGTTCCACATTATTTTTCTGAAAATAAAACGAAAAAATCACATTAATGTATGTTTGCAGCACAGGATGTCCCTGCGTCCGGACGTGGGAGGGTGACAGAGCGGCGGCCACTCACAATCATGTCGGTGATGGTGTCGATGGTCTGGCTGATGGTCTCCTCCGCATCGCGGCTCTGCCCCCAGTCAGCCGCGGTGAAGTTGCGCCGATACGTGTGGTCTGTGGCGATGATGCTCAGACGTGGCTCCTGGGGCGGACACAGCAAGAGCAAGGGTGACCCTGATGACTGAGAATGCGACCCCTCCCCCACCTCTACTCCCCACGCCGTGTCCTGCAGCTTGGCGCCTGCTCTGCTCCCACAGGCTGGGCCCTGACTGTGGCCCTCTGCCTGACCACAGGCCAGGACGGGGCTCCTACCAGGTGGTCAGGCGTGATGGCCACTGAGAAGACTTTGACCCCCAGGTGCTTGGCCTCGTTCACAGCGTCCTCCAGGCCCCCGCATGGCTCCTTGTAGCCTTCCAGGGGGTGCCCGTCGGTCACCACGATCAGGTACTTGTTCTCCTTCAGGTGGGAGCCCCTGCAAGGGGGTGGGCAGCCATGAGACCCTGCCTGGCTCCAGCTCCCTCAGGCCACCCCTGACCCTGACAGCCCACAGCCCGCTCTGGCGGGCCGAGGAGCAGCATGGGAGGTAACGCAGGCAGACACCCCGGAGGGAGACCCGGACCCCCCAGCTGCTCTGCAAAGTGGGGTTTCCTGTTTCACTGAACAGTGTTTGTCTTTGCTGACCCTGCTATAACGTGGAGTCATGAAAACAGACATGAAGCAGAATAAATAGAATTTTGTGGGGTCCCATTTCCCTGAAACTATTTTGGAAAATGCACATACAGCCAGGGGGGAGGCACTGGTTTTCACCCACCCTGAGGCATCTGGGCACAGAACCTCAAGCCCAGGCAGCGGGAGGGGACAGCTGAAGACATGCACACCACCCCTCCCCCACGGCGAGTGAGGCCCTTGGGGCTGCAGCAGGGCGGAGCCACAGCCAGAGCCCGCCCTCTGCCCCCGACACTGCGGCAGGGCCTGCTCCCTGCGCAAAGGTTCCAGGCAATAAGCAGGGCCAGCACTGGGGACATCGGTGCTCGCCTGGGGGTCCCTTCCCTCTATGTCACCCCTCTGTCTCTGTCTTCTGTATGTCTCTCTGTCTCTGTCTCTGTGTCTCTGACTGCAGGCATCACCTCTGCTTGGCCAAAAGGTGGCAGTCATGGCGGCGTTTCAGCTCCCTGCGGCTTGCAGTGGTTGAGGAGACAGTGGGTGGCTCCAGGGAGGGATGAAGGGATTCAGAGTGACCCTTGGTGGCCAGGAAGGTGGCTGGGCAGGGGTCACTATCAGATCCCCTTAACCACTAGGACTGGTCCTTGGGCACTGGAGGTTGGTTTGCCACTGAGCAGCCCCTGGGGCCTGGTGAGTTTCAGGGCAGCGACCATGCCGGGGTCAGGAAGGCGGAGGCGCCCAGGGACACGGGGCCTGTGTATCTCCCCAGAGGCAGGAGCCATGCCCGGGACTGGACGACAGACCGGGTGGCCACGTGTGCGCAGGCTGGGGGTGGGGCGTGCTCACCCAACGAGCAGCTCCTCCAGCCCCTTCTTGATAGCGCAGTCTGTGTAGGTGCCCTTGCCGAAGTACTTGATCGCGTCCACGCTGGCCTTCAGCTCGTCCCGGCCGCTGGGCATGCGCGTGAGCCCTCGGATGATCTCTACTTCGTCACTGTAGTGCAGTGCGCCCGCGTTCCACACCAGGTTGCGGTCGCAGCGGTAGTACCTGCAGGGGCGGAGCGCGAGCAGTGGGCCTCT
>PVKM010030269.1:0-17365 GCA_004027735.1 Carollia perspicillata
GCATCTGTGGCATCCAGCCCTCGAGCCTGCTCCCTGACATTGACCCAGAAAGGGCACGAGGAAGGAGGAGGGCCCTCAGCTGGCGGTCAGGACTTTCCTGGAGTGGCCAGGATGGTCGCCAGGCCTGGCTGGTGGGGTCACATCAGCCCGCCACCTCCTAATTCTCTCCTCCCGCGCCATCCTCCCCTGCTGACTTTGGGGGGGAAAATTGTTCAGCAGCACGGACGCAGCTGTCACGTCCCCGTAGGAATGTCTGAACCCCCCCACGCCACCCCCAGTGCAGAGGCTGCGTGGGCAGCACCTGTGCCAGAGAGCGGATTCCAGCCTTTGAAGCCCCTGGCCTAACTTGAGAGGTAGGGGTGGGAGGTGCCCCCGAGGAGGAGTCCTCAGCATCCTGGAGACAGCCAAGTGGGCCAGGGGCCCCTGCGAGCCAAAGGGTTGGGGAGCCCTGGGCCCAGGGTTCTTGCCACACCCCTGCCTGCCCCTGGGTCTCCGGTGCCCACTCACCTGAAGGTGAGCTCAGCTGCCCCGGAATAAAACCGTCTGATCTGAGGCCCTGTTTTGGAGACTGAATGGCGCCCTAGGCACCAACCTCATACCCTTGACTGAGCAGACTCTGCTTCCTGCTCAGCCTGTTTGTCAACTGTCCAGAGGCCAAGGTGAGGTCAGCAGAGGCAGGGGTGGCTTCCAGGGGTGGCTGCGCAGGTCCCAGGAGCAACCCCAGGAAGACAGCAGTTGGTGACCCTCAGGTCAGAGAGAGGGATGGGACAAGTGATGGGCTCCTTCTGAATCCTTCAGGGGAAACTGAGGCTCAGAGAGGGGCAGAGACGTGCTCATGATCGCACTGGGGGTGGGGGAGGAGCCTGGTGCAGAGGCCCTACCTTCTGTTTCCCGGTCTCCACCCCCACCCCCAGCGGACACTCCCTCTGAGCCGCCAGCTCGCAGATTCCCACCAGGTGTCTGTGCTGGGGCCACAGACATGCCCAGAGCCTGGCTCCTGCTCTCTGGGGGTGGTGTGGGAGTGGGGGTTGCTGCTCCAGCACAAAGGCCTCGGGGTGGCCTCGGACCCAGGCAGTCAGGGAAGGCTGCCTGGAGATGAGACTCATGGCCAAGGGGGGAGGGCATTACTGGTGGGGGAACCGCATGTGTAAAGGTAGCGTGTCCCACAAGAACGTGGCATGTTAGGGGACAGCAAGCTGTTTTAGTTACACAGAGGTTGAGAGGGGGAGGACCACAGAGGAATTGCAAGGGTGGGGGGTGAACTGAGGCCAGATGGGAAAGACAGAGCCTGGAGTTGAGCGAAGGACTTGACCTGGGTGCTCCGGGGAGCCACGGAAGGCTCTGGAGCAAGGCAGTGGCAGCCGTGTGGACGGTGTGAGGCAGCGGGGACGGGCGTGGGGTTGAAGTGCCTCGGTGGATGGGGTGGGTGGAGGAGGAGCCACCCAGACCCTCCCCCGGTGGGGGCTAGCCTGAGCAGTTGCCTGAGGGAGGACCCCTGCCTGACCTGGGGCAGTGGGGTGGGCAAGGCTGTGGGAAGGTGTCATGGACAGAGGATGTGGGGGAGGCGGAAACACTGTACACTGTAGGAGGCTGAGGACATGGCCAGAGGCTGGAGGGAAACAGAGCAATAGCGTCTTAGTACCAAGGCCACGGCACAGTGGGGGAGCTCAGGCAGTGCCCTGGGTCCAGGCCCTGGGTCAGTGGTGCCTCCTGAGTGCGGTGGTGGAGGTCAGGAACCAGAGGTCAGTGCAGATGAGCCTAGCTGGGGGAAGGGGGAGCTTCAGAGATCTGGACTTCAGGGGGTTTAAAAGATAGGGAGCTGCTACCTGTCCACAGGTGCGTGGGCAGAGGCGGCGAGCCGTCATCTGTGGGCCCTGTCTGTGGGAGGGAGGGGACAGCAGGCGGAGCCAACACTGTGGGGACCCTTTGGGGCAGGGGCAGGATGTTAAAGCATTCCTACCCAGGCAGGCTCACGGGGCAGAGCACTGCAGGGGCTATGCTCAAATGCAGACCATGGGCCTGCCCAGGCTTAGTAAGAATTTGGGGAGGGGGTGGGTGGGCCCTTGGTCTTTAACAAGCTGCTGGTGAGTCTTTCGCAGCCAAGTAGGACATAGAAAGTGAGGCCAGTTTCAGTAAGCACAGCGCTGAGGGCAGGCGAGGACCTGGCCTGAGGGGGCCTCAGCCTGGGGTCACTGCCTCACAGGACTGCGTCCCAGCCACACTGAGCCGAGCAAGGCGGACACCGGACACCGCAGGGCTAGGGAGGAGGCGAGGGCCAGGCCCTGGCAGGGCAGGAAGGAGCACTGGGACCCCAGGGCTGTAGGACAAGGTGGGTGGGCCCCTGGGTGTTTAATTCCTGGGACTTGGGGCAGAGGGCAGAGCCATAGGGAGGAGGGGAGGGACGAGCAGTCCCAGCAGGAAGTGGGAGTGTCTTAGGGCCTTAGGGTGGGTAGGGGTGGCCGCAGGCAGCAAGCAGAGGGCTGTCTGGACAGTGGGGTGAGGCTGGAAAGTGGGTGGACAGCACGCCAGGCTGGAGAGGACCTGGTTTCCCAGAGGCCACCCCCTCCCCAGCAACCCCGGCTGGCCTAGGGCTGCCTGGAGGCAGGGGGAGAGACCCTCATGACTGTAGGGGCTGGGCCTTGGAGGTCATCTGGTCCAACCCCTCGTTGTACAGATAAGGAAACTGGAGGCCCAGAGAGGGGTGGACACCAGCCAGCCAAAGTGGATGCCCGTGATGTCTGAGCCAAGGGTCCAGCCTTGAACCCCACCCCACAGGGGCGCGATAGCAGGGCGCAGTCCCTGGGCCTCGGGCAAAAGCCCCACTGCCTTTGGATCATCTGCCCAGACGAGAGTTTGGCCCGTCCCCATCAGGGACCCAGAGAAAGAGAGGGAGGCGGGCAGGCCAGCTGTTTCTCCAGCTTTTATTACACGGTGGGGCCAGACACGACCGAGCACTACCCAGTGGGGCAGTCACTGGCGCGGGCAGGCAGGCCCCTGAATGGAGGAGGCAGTGTGTCCCTCTCCCGTATCGCCGGTTCCTGAGCAGCCCCACTGCCCCCGCTGAGCCACCACCTGCCTGCTCCGGGCCGGGGGCCCTCTGTCCCCAGCAGTACAGGTGGGGGTGGGAGTCCAGGTGAAAGCCACGTCACCCCACCCCCTCGGACAGGGCCACCCCATCTGCTTCATCCCCACCAATACCAAAACTTCATCTCTAGCTAAACTGGCCCTTCCCCTGAGGGAAGGGTGAAGGCGGCCCACCCTGGGGAAGGCTTACTCTCTGAAGGAGGACTTCCGGGGAACCTTCTCCCCTTGGATGTGACCTCACAACAGCCCTGTGAGGTAGGCGGGGGCGGGGAGAAGGGAGAACCCACTGGACAGGGAGACTAAGGCTCAAGGAGGCGACGTGACTGGGCCGGGAGGGACTGTTTCCGCCATGCAGCTGGGGACTTCGGGAGAGGGGACACGGGGGCCTGGGAGACACAACTGGACAGTGCCACACTTCAGCTGAGGGCAGGCGGCTCTGCCAAGGGGCCCCAGGGCCCACCAGGGAGGCAGGGGGCGGTCACAGCCCCGAAGGTGCAGACAGAGGTGGCCACAGGAAGGGCGCTTCCTCCACCCCGAGCTGGGGGCCCACCCCACGGTACAAAAATAAAGGACGTCAGAGCGGAACCCCAAGTCCCTGGAGGTGATCTGGGACCTCACATCCTGGTGCCTCTGGCCTGTGACAGCTAGAAAATAAGAGGGAAAGGGGCAGGGGGACAGGTGGGGGATGGTCCGAACACCAGGAAGGGGGTGAGGGGTGGAGCCGGTGGGGGAGGAGGGGCGATGCGGGGCCAGGAGAAGGAAGAGAGGAGGTTGAAATGGAGGGAGGGGGTGGGGGAGAGAGGGAGAGAGAAAGAGGTAGGTGAGTCACAGAGTCCCTTCTGAGCGGGGAGAGGGGGGCTGAGGCCCGGAGAAGGGGGATTCAGAGCCCAGAAGGAGGGTGAGCGGGAAGGGGACCCAGCTCGCCTGTCTGGGGTCCCCAGGCCCCATCCTGGGCTGGTGGTGGCTGCCTGGGAGGCCAGATGCTGCCAAGACTGGCCAGGGGGGGTCAAGGCCAAGAGAGGCAGGTCACAGTGAGCAGCTATCTCTCCCCTTTAGAGGCAACTAACATTGTAGAGGGACAGTGACTTGTCCCTCTGGGCTTCTGGGCACCTGAGCAGGGCTTTCATCTGCCACACCCTGACCCACAGCCAGCCCAGCTGACTCCAGTCCTTCCCACCCCCACAGACAGGGAACCCGGCGCCTCGAGGCTGCAAGGCAGGTGCTCCCACGTGCAGGGCAGAGGCTGAGGGACCTGGCTTGTTCCCCTTCCCTCCTTCCCAGCCTGCTCTGGCGCTGAGGGGCAGATGGCACCGTGTCCACCCCTAACCCACTCCTCTCAGAGCCTCATAACCCAGGGCCAAGATGGGCCAGCTGAGAAACTTGGGTGAGGGGAGAAAATCAGCCAAAAGTTCAGCCCAAGTCCAAGGAACGAGAGATGAGCACCCTCCTGGCTTCCTCCACTCCCTCCAGCTCTGCCAAGCTACACACGAGGGCTGGCAGCTTGGGGGGGCGGGTGAGGGGCCGAGAAGAGGCCCTCACTGCCGGAGCAGCCTCAGGTCTGAGGGGTGCGGACGGGAACCTGCAAGGAGGAAATGTGAGCAGGAGGCGAGGAGGTGAGGCGCTGGGGCAGGCGGCCCGGCCTCAGAGGTGCCCGGCGGGCTGGGCAGGTGCGGAGGAGGTGCAGCGGCACGCCTGCTCCCCAGGCCAGGATGCAGGAGCTGCCAGAAGGGGTGCGGGAGGCGGCAGGCAGGGTGCCCTGAGATGCGAGGCCGGGGTGCCTGGGACCAGGGTGGCCCCGGGATGGAGGCGTGAGCAGGCAGAGAGAAAGCCCGGACAGGGGCAGAGAGGGAAGAGGCAGGGTGCAGATGAGATCCAGGAAGAAGAAGAGGTGGATGAAGATGAGGCAGGCCCTCCAGCGGGGAGCGGAGGAGGAGGAGGCGGTGGTGGGAGGGAGAAAAGGTTAGCGGGGTCCTGAGATGACCAGGCTGCAAAGAGAAAGTGAGAGAAGGGATGGTTATGCAGGTGAGGCGCCAGGCGGGCAGCTGAGCTAACCCTGGTGGCCCGCCCCCCCAGCGGCCCCAGCCCCCCAGGTTCTGCGGCTGGGCTGGCTCCAGCAGGGAGCGGGTGGGAGGCTCCGGCTTGGATTAGCAATCATTCTCCTCGGGGGTTGGCTGCACCTTTCTCCTGTGTATCTGCCTCCACCTGCACCTGTTCCACCTCCACCTCCTCCTCCTCCTGCTGCTGCTCCTCCTCCAGCTGCTCCTCCACGCTCTGTGAACCAGCCGGCGGACCCAGGGAAGAAAGAGTGCAGAACTAACGAGGGGGCCTGTGGGCACTGTCCCCAAGGGCCCCAGCTCAGGGCAGGGGGCGGGCTAGATGAAGGGAGGCCTCCAGGGGAGCAGGGGACTACAGCCAGAGAGGCTGGGGCATCTTGTCCAGTCCCCTGGGAAGGGACAGGAGAAATTGGCGAGGAGGGGCCCTGCTGGGTGCTCACGGGTCAGGCTGGCTGCCGTTACCTGGAGCAGGCTGGGTGAGGGCGGGAAGAGGACTGGGGTGGGAGCGCAGCTGGGGTGTCCTTGAGGGGCACTCTGGAAGGCCTTATTTCAGGAGGGCTGCCCCAGAGGGGAGACGAGGCCAGGGAAGGCCCAGGGCAGACACCACCCAGGCCTGGGATGCCAGCCACGGGCTCTGGCAGCCCAGGTCCCAAGGCTTCGGGCCAAAGGCAGAAGCAGAAGGCTCACTCTGCCACCCTGCAAGGCAGGGCCAACCACCGGCCCTTACTGGGGTGGGGGTGGGCAAAGGGACACACAGGACAGGGAAGGCAGGCAGACAGACAGGAAGCCAGAGTCCTTATGTCTCCGATGCACGTGGACAGGCCCCGGATGGAAGGGTCTCCTTCCCTCCCAGCCTGTGGCAGGCCCTTGAGACTTCCGACCAGCTGTAGGTCCAGGTGGCCAGACCTCAGCTCCTCACAGCCAGAGGCCAGAGAGGACACACACGGCTGGGCCCTGGAGGGCTCCTGACTCCTCTCCCGAGGAGGGGGCCTGGGAAAGGGGCAGCACTGACCCATTCGGCTTCCCCACCCGGGCCCAGGTCGGCTGAGACATTGACCCACCCCTGGGAATAAACCGGCCATTCGGATTCCAGGAGTCCCAAGCTTGACGGCACGCAGAGAGGACGTGGTCGACCTCCCTCAGTTCTCAGCACAGCAAAGGTGCCAAGGGGTTGGGGCTTGTCCAGGGTCACACAGAGCAAGGCCTTCCAGGCCCAGAGACCCCTCTTCCGGTGCACTCCCCCTCATGCCATGCTGCCCCGTGGCCACCATTCAAGTGGCATCTAAGTCACGCTTGCCGCACCCTCGGGATGGTCCCATCTCACTGCTCTCCTGGCCTGGGTGACCAGCGTGAGCAGACAGGACCACGGGTGGCATGGGATGGATGGCACTAGCTGTGACTGGGGTTATGCATGTACAGCGGAAGGGAGAGAGAGAAAGCAGGGATGGCTGCATGGAGGGGGAGGGGAGGGAGGCAAGCAGGCAGGCCGAGGCTGGGGGCTCACCTTGGTTTTGCGACTGGACTCGGAGCTCAGCCCGTGGGGGGCGCTGTGGAGCTCCTTGGACACCACGCACAGGAACTCTGCCTGGTCCTCGCTGCCATAGTTGTAGGAGGAGCCAATGTTCACCAGCTAGAGGGGTGGCACACAGGGGAGAAAAGGATGACAGGTCTGGTTGGGGGGCCATGGGGAGGGGGGAGGAGGGCGGTGCACTTGTCCAGATGCCAGCTTGTGTTCTGACCTGGCTGTGCTGCTCAGGCATACGCCTGGGTTTCCAGAAAATACCTCTGGGCTGGAAGTCAAGAGTCATCTTCCCTCCCCATCTACACCTCTGGTGAGTTTCCAGACTGGCCTCCCCACCTGGCTGGCTGGGCCTGGTCCCTGGGGGAAGGTCTCATTGCTGCTCCTCCCCCAGCCCAGGGCCAGCAGGCCACTTCCTCAAAGCAGGACGAGGCCTGGAACTGGCAGGCTGCCACCTCCTGTACCAGATGGGGCAGTCCTAGCTCCAGGCTGGCATGGTGGAGACCCACAGAATATTCTGTTCACTCTTGGAATATTCTAGAGTCCTACTCTGGGCCAGCGACTTTATCAGTGATCCTTTCAATCCGTCCCTCTGAAAACCTGAAACAGGTGGGATGTCCACTATATTACTAGGGCCACTTGACTCACGATGAAACCCCCCTGACGGGAAACTGGCATCTGGACTGGGAGGAACTAGAGGTCCCCATGAATCCCTCAGGGGAATTCACTGCTTTGGGCTCCCCTGAACGTGGCAATGCCCGTGACTGGGCCTGTCCCTTGCAGGGGCCCTGGGAGCTGTGCTGGTGGAACTGTTCCAGGAGGTACTCAACCAGGCGGGCTCTGCTCGCCTGTGTGCATCTCCACTCCTTGCACGAGCCGTCGCCCAGGGCATTGCTCACACTACCACGTGCATGACCACCCAGTCCCTGAGAGTGTTCCCACCAAGGGGACCTGGAGCTGCCCACGCGGCACATGGGGCTCCGCCCTCTCTCATCGCGGCCAATCTGCTGCCGAGCATGGCCCTTCCTAACCCTGCTTACTTAAGACCACCCCCAGGTCAGGGGTGGCCCTGGGAAATCCAGACGCTAGGGCCGCAGGAAGGGAGGGGCCCGCTTCGCCTGGAGACTAGGAGGTCCTGGGCATGGGCCCCATGTCCTCGTGGCCCCGGCCCACCTGCTCAAAGCGCCAGCCATCAGACATGGTGGAGACCATCTGCGTGAGCTCCTCCTCCTGGCACTGCAGCACACGGTACACGTGCTTGGGCGGGGCCTGCGGGCGGAGAGGCGATATGAGGGCGCCCCGGAGGGGGCAGGCGCCTGCCCCCGCCCCAGCTTCTTCTCTCCTCCCAACCTCACCCTCCCCTCACAAGGAGAGAAGGACGGAGGCGGCAGGGTGGGAAGACGGGGGCTGAGTCCCAAGGGCAGGCTGCGTGTGGGACACTTCACATTTGCTGTAGGGTTTTCGTGGAGGCTGAGAAGGTGAGTTACTTGCTCGAGGTCACCCAGCTAAAGAGTGGCAGGAGTCAGAACTGAAGCACAGGTGATACAAGACAGAAGGGAGGGGCTCGGGGGACTTTCTGGGTCACTGACCAAAGCAGGCCCTCCAGGAGACAGCCTCCCCGCTTTAATCTGGGGCCAAGAGATGGTGCCTCACTGCCTGTTCCCCACCCCTGCATCTCCCAGGGCAGGCTGGGAATCTCTCCACCTCCTCCTACAGACTGGTCACTGAGGCCCAAGGGCCAGGCTCAGAAATGCCGGCTCCAGCAGCTCTGTGGCGCCCACCAGGGGGCTGCCTGACCCCATGAAACAGTCAATGTGCTGACCCCGCACTGCCTCCCAAAGAGCCCCAGTACCCCCCACTGACCCCATCTGGCCCGTGAGGAAGGGAAGGGTGGGCAGTTCTCAGGACCGCTGTATTCCATCAGAGGAAATCGAGGTCCAGAGAGGGGCACCCTTGGCCCAAGGTCACACAGCAAACAGCTTGAGGCAGGAAGGAACCAGTGTTTATCTCCCAGTCTGGGGCTCTGCTGGGCAGTCTGGAAGCTGGACGACCACCTCTCCCCTTACAGGCTAGCGGGGCCTCCGCCAACCTTTCTCTCGCTTCCCCCACCCCTACCCCTGCCTCCCTCCCCCCACCGCCAACTGCCCTGGCTATGGGTGCTGCCCTGCTGCCCTGGCCCGACCTGCGCCCCGACCTGCGCGACCGTGTAGTCCTTCTCCTCCATCCTGTCTTTGATGATGCGAATCAGCGGGCCGATGTTGTAGAACTCCGCTTCCTCCAGGACCCCTGGCACAGACAAAGCCATTCCTGGGTCACTGCCACTGCCCTGGGCCCTGTTCTTCCCTTGTCCTCGCCAAACCCACTCTAGTCACATGAAGGCAATGAGCATCTCTGAGTTCAGGGGTCGAGCAAGAGGGAACATTTCCTTCCTTGGACTCTGTGCTCTTTGTGGAAAGGGCCAAACGCAGCCACGCAGCGCCACGCATCTCTGCTCTGCTGCACACGGTGACCCAGGGGTGCCTGCCAGTCCTCTACTCTGGGGGCTACTCTGGAGCTAGCAGGAGGCAGCAGGCTCATTACGACTGGACCCTACAATGCCACAATGAGAAGGGCTCTGGCGGACCCCTATTACATGCCCCCCTTTGTGAATGAAGCACATGCCAAGTGCCAGGCGCTGTGCTAGGCAATTTCCATTCCTCACTGCAGTTAATTCTCAGAACCAGAAGTAGGTACTTTCATCGCCCCACAGGAGAAATGGGGAGAAAAACAGCTTGTTGGTAACCCACAGCCACTCAGCGGCAGAGCTGAGATTCAAGCTCCAGTTCCTCTGACTTCGGAGCCCACCGTAAGGGCCTGATCTCTGTGTGTGCGCGTATCCCCAACTCCCATACACGACAGTTTGCAAAGCCCCTCTTGTGCGCATCACAAGCCCTGGGGACATGGGGGAGCGGGCCCCATCGTCCCCATGCTGTTAAAGGAACTGTGTCTAAGAGACGAAGCAAGTCACCTCTCCAGTGAAGTGGGAGGGCCCCTGGCCTTTGGGCTCAGGGCAGGGACACTCCTGACTGTTCCCACGAGTGGCGGCTGAGCTCTCTGCGCCCGGGGCCCACGTCTGCGCTACGCTGCTGTCCCTGGGGCCCACACAGCGCCCAACACATAGCAGGCGGTCAGTGAGGGGCGCTGCAGGAGTGCCCCTGCAGATACAGACAACTGACACTGCCTCCCTGGTCCCCGGGGCCAGACGCTGCACTAAGTCCCCACTCTCGTGATTCTCGCAGGCGCACCGCCGCGTCGCCCATTCCACAGATCCGGCCCAAAGGGATGAAGGACTTTTCCGTTGTCACACAGCCAGTAAGTCTCTCAGATGCCCCAGGCCCCTGCACACAGCCCTAGCCCCCTCTGAAGGTGCTGGGAGTGGCAAACACTGAGAAACCTAGAACCTATAAACAAGTGCCGGCTAGGCGCAGCCGGAGTGTTTACTCCCCGCCCCCCCTCAGGGACCTGCTCCTGGGCCAGGCCACGCCCATGGTACCTGTGCTTCCGGAGGCGCTGCCTGGGAAGCTGTGGGCCCTGCTGAGCCGGTGCCTATGGTGGGCTCTCATTTTGAAGTCCGGGCACTAGGGACCCACTGGGGAAGAGGGATGGGCTGTGCTAGACACCCCCAGGGTACAAGTGCGGAGCTTCATAGCATGAGTTGCTGTAAAATGTGCTCACCGCAGTGCAGATCACCATCTACACTTTGTAGCCACATGGAGGCTCAGAAAGGAGAAGTGACCTGTCCAAGCTGGCCTGGCCGGGTCAGCTGACCCACAGCCACATCCTGCCTCGGCACAGACTGTGGTCCCTGCCCCTGGCTGGGGCTCTGTCAAGGGGCCATCCTCCCAGGCATGGCTTCCCTACCAGCTGCTGGGCCCAGGAGTGGGCGTCTAAGGGGCCTCAGCCACCCAGGCCTGGGAGGGTCGAGGGCCCTGCGGGGGAGAGGGCTCCCACCTTCCTCGCTCCACCCACATCCAGCACAGTGCTGCCGAGGTTGCTGAATTTGCGAAGAGTTACCTGGCCCACCCACCTGCTGACTCCTGCCCTCATCAGGCATCTGAGAGAATGGATCACCCTGCCCAGCTCCACCCGGCTCACTTCTGGCTTCCCGGGAGGCCAGCAGAAAGGGCGTCCCTGCCCACAACACCGGCTGCCAGCCTCGCTGGCTCCCTCTAATCTCTGCCTGGGTGTTTTGGTCACCTCCCCAACAGCACCCAGTGAAAGCTCAGGCTGGTTGGCTTGGCAGAGGCCCTGGGCTCAGCCCGGGCAGAAGCTTTGGGATTCAGCCCTGTCGGGGATGGGCACAGGCAGGGAACAGAGGAAAGCAGATGTCCCTTCTGGCTGGAAGAAATGGCTCTGGACTGCACAGAAGGCCTGGCAGGCTGCAGAGGGCAGGGCTAGAGTGTGGGCCAGGCCAGCCTCCTGCACTAACTCACCCTCCTCGGCCATGTCCTTGTCCAGCACCAGTTTGCCATGCCGCAGGAAGTTCAGGATGGGGCCGAAGTAGGTGGGGTCGCGGTCGATGAGGTAGGCCCCGGTCTCATCCTGTGGAGGTGAGGGGTGGAGGCTATGAGAGAGGAGTGAGGCTTCCCCCTGCCTGCCCCTCGCTTAGGGCCCCGTGAAAGCATTGGACAGAGGAAAGGAGTGAGAGCATAGAGTCTGTTCTTCCCTGGAATGAAGTAGCACGATGGATCACAAAGGTTCAAATCCTGCCCCTGCCTTGTCCTGACTGTTTGACCTTAGGCCAGAGATTTGGCCTCTCTGAACCTCGTGCCTCTCCCCCATAACTGAGGGTCACAGTGAACATCCAGTGAGGGCTCAGTGATTGCCCTCTTAGAGGCTGTTCCCCGGCAGCCAGCCCCACACTGTCTCCACCAGATCCCCAGTTATTCTGGGGTGTTTGCAGGTTGCCAAAGGAGCCACTACCTCATTGGACACCCTCAGCCTGCGGGGAGGCAGGGGAGGCAGGGCAGGCAGCTGCACAACTCTACAGAGAGAAAAGAGCATCAGGAGGTCGGGGGACTTGCCCAAGGTCACAGCATCAGCCGGCAAGGGAATGCGGGAGGAGGAGCCTTGGCGGTCCTCTCCAGACCAGCCTCCTCTGGTCACAGACAGGAGGCTGAGCCTGCAGCAGGAAATGTCAGGCCTCGGGTCCTGCAAGCAGTGTCCAGCAGGGCCCCCTGGCACCCCAGACCTGGGGCTGCTGGCCAGCTCGGCTCCCAGGTGAAGCCCCCAGCTCAGAAGGCACCCTGGGCCTTCTCCACCCAGCTCCCTGCACACCTAGGCCACCCACACCCCAAACGGCAGGGGAGAAGCAGCCTCAGCCACTCCCGTTTGGGAAGGTCCCGCTTGGGAGAGACCGCAGGCCCTACCCGTCTGATTGAACCCAGAGCCCCAGAGGAGGGGAGAGTGTCGGATTCGATCCACCAGCCTCCTAGGGGAGGGGCCCAGGGCAGCTCTCCTAAGCTTCAAATGGCCGTTGTCTGGCGTTGTCCCGTTGCCAAGGCAATAGGCACATTCCTCACTCTCGGATCCACTTCCTCCTCCGCTCCTCCAGCCAGTTCTTCCCGCCTCCGGCTCTTTGTAAATAAAACCTGCCTGTGTCCCCAGCCCGGCGGAAGTGCCAGGCCCGACAGCCCCAATTCCAGCGAGCTGGAGACCCCCAGCCCTGCACCACCCACCCCGAGGGCCTCACCCGGTCCGACTGTAGCTCTTCCCCCTGGCACAAGCGGCTGAGGAAGGACTTCTGCTCCCGGCACAGCGTCTGCCGCGTGGTCAGGAACACCGTGCCCCCCACGTTGAGCCGCACCCACTTGCCCCAGCCTCCTGCAGCGCGGCCTCCCGCCCCCGCCGGCGGCGCTGCCTCCCCGGCCTCCATCCTCCTGTCTGGCCCGGGATCCTGCATCCTCCTAGCTCCCGGGAGCTGGAGGCGGGCAGGTACTGCGTGCAGGGCATGCCGGGAGCTGTAGTCCACGCTTCCCAGAGCTGGGGCCCCGGGGGTGAGGGTCCCCGGATGCCAGCAATCTACCTCCCCCAGCCCGGCCCTCCTTTGCCCTTCCTGGGATGCCGTGAGACCGGGGTCTCTTGAAGAAGCCCGTTCGCTAAACGACTGTGTGTTTGGGGAAGGTCAAGTTCGGGGTCACTGGGAAAATAGCCAGTGAGACCCCAAATCAGCAGTCCTCCCATTTGTTCTCTGTATTATTGATTTTCCATTGCCCAGGCTGGATCATCCAACAGCTGATAAATATGGGAAGAAACTTTTCTCTCCCAGCATTCCGTAGCATTTGCCTGTATTTGTTTTCTAATATTCTTTCATTCTGCCCTTCCTGTGGGAAAGGGGTGGAGGGAGGGGAGCTGCTTCTTTACCCACATCAGTTCTTTGAAAGCAACATAGCTGGGCTTAAGGCTGACTGAGCCCCCACTGTATTCCAGATGCTTCGAGTGTCCGTACTATTCACTGACACTCTCAGCAGCTCTGTACCCATTGCACAGAGGAGGATTCAAGTGAAGTGACCTCCCTGACTCACGGCTGGCTGGCGAGTGGCAGGCTGGCAGCAACCCACGTGATTTCCAAGTGCATTGCCACCACCAAGGCCTCTCTCCTGCTTCCCTGCCATGGACTGTCAGCGCTCCCTTGGGAAAGATTGCTCGGGAGGAAAAGTGGATAGAGCACTGGGTCAAAGTCTGGAGAACTGGGCTTTCATCCTGACTCTTGTAGGATGAGGTATGGGGCGAGGCCTCAGTTTTCCCATCTGTACTTTGGGAAGAGGTGGAGGGGTTGGTTGTGTGGGTCCCCTTCTGAGCCAGATAACTCAGATCGGAGGTGGGACTACCGTCGTGGGTGCTGCAGGATGGGGGCAGCTCCCCGTGTCATCTGGGACCAGGGAGGCACGGGGGCTGGAGGGAAGCAGTCCTCCTTAACTTCCTCTCCTTCTCCACCTTTCAGTCCTGGTCTTAGATTAAGGGGCAGGGGTCTGAGGCTCCCCTCATCGGTCTCAGTGTCACGCCCACAGGACCCCATGCTGGGCAGCCTGACCCTGTGCTGGGGGAAGGTTCTGTGTTACCATCCAAGGCCCCCCCTTTTTTCCTTCTCCATAAAGCATTTCCTCTTGGCAGGGAATAGGTCACAGCTGCTAGAATCTTGCTCCCAAGAAATCACCAGCATGTTCTAAAGCCATTTCCTCCCTGAACCTCAGTTTTCTCTTTTGGAAATTGGGAATTATAATAGTCCTAGAGCATTGTCGTCAGGAATAAATTATATGTCTGTAAAACACCTGGCGTCCTCCCTGGTTTTAGTATATTGAATGAATGGATGAGAGGATGCACGCATGAATGAATGAAGTGGGGTGCAAACTGTTTTTTTTTTTTTTTTTAATTTATTTATCCTTAGAGGGGATGGGAAGGAGAGAGGGAGAGAAATATCAATGTATGGTTGCCTTTCATGGGTCCCCTACTGGGAACCTGGCCTGCAACCCAGGCATGTGCCCTGACTGGGAATCGAACCGCGATCCTTTGGTTTGCAGGTCCTCGCTCAATCCACTGAGCTACACCAGCCAGGGCAAACTGTTTATTTTTAAATACAAGTTTCTTTTTTATTAAGATTTTATTTATTTATTTAAATTTATTTTCAGAGACAGGGAAAGGGAGGGAGAAAAGGAGAAAAACATTAATGTGCGGTAGAAACATCATTTGGTTGCTCTTGAACGCCCCCAACTGGGGACCTATCCCAAAACCCAGGCATGTGCCCTGACAAGGAATCGAACCAGCAACCTTTCGGTTCACAGGCTGGCATTCAGTCCACTGAGCCACACAAGCCAGGGCACGAACTGATCTTGAAAGATCCACAGCACTCAAGATGCTCAGTGAGCCTTCAACCGGTGTTAGCTCAAACAAAACTAGAGCAGAGGATATTTTTTTTTCTTGTCAACTTAAGGGTTATAGGCAGAGACTGACCTGGCCTATAGATTTGCAGCTTTGGTCATGCTGGGGGCTCAGCCTGGCGCCAGGGCTCACTGCCGTCCTGCCACAGGAGCGCCTGGGAGGTGTCTGTGGAGGCTGAGCCAGCACCTTTGATTTCCAAGTAGAGGAGGAAGCCTTTGTCATGGGTGGAAGTGGGGTTCTTGCGGTATTGTGAGGAAAAGGATTTCCTGAGATCCGCAGGGGAGGATGGGGCTCTGGTACAGTGTGTTGATGGTGTAACGTTAAGGGGATTTCCTGCCAGGCTTCCCAGTGTCCCACCTCCGTCGGTCTCCCCACAGAAGCACTCTAATCTTGCTTCAGTAGGGCCAGGGTGAAGGCCACTGCCCTGGGTTTCCGCGCCGTGTTCCAGTCCAGTCCAGTCCAGTATCTGGCGAGCGTCGCGTGCGCTTCCAGCTGCGGTCCACTGCTGTGCTAGAGCTTCGGGCTGCCTTGTGAAGCCTGTGTGTGGGGTCCGAGCTGTCCTGGACCACGAAGCTGCTAAGGCCACATGGCTCTGGAGAGAGGACTCGTGGGTGCAGAGTGCAAGTGCCAGTCCCAAGGGAAAGGCGGGGGTGGGCGGTGGGGGAGAGGGGGGGAGAGGGAGAGGGAGGGAGAGATTCTTTGTTCCCCTGGGATTATATTAGCTTGGGCTTGGGAGGGACCAGGTGGTATCTTTTCAAAAGAATCAACCAACTTCCCAAGCTTTCACAGTCTTTGGATGCGTCTACACCTCCTAGCTAGAACGACAGGCCTCTATGGTCCAGCACCTGCCCCTGTGTCCCCAACAAGCCGGTACCAGAGGGGGACGCAAGGAGCATTAATCCCCTTGGTGGAGCAATGCTGTGGTCCCCTGGGGTGTGACACTGCAGCTTCCTGTCTAGGAAGCGGGCTCACCCTCCCCAGTGCATTGAACCCAATGTCTAAATCCCTTTGCTCCCCCTGTCTAGCTGAATACTGACAGTCACACTCTGAGCCAGTCTTACCCCTCCTTCCACAGAGGATGCCACCCACCCCTGGACCTGGCGTCCCCTCAGCAAGCACCTGAAAGGCTTCCACACGAAGCAACTACCCCATCAATGAGGTGTAACAGGGTGCAGCCAGGGGGGCCCAAATAGGGATTTATAATGGGGTCCAGAGCTCAGTGTCCAGGAAATATTAGGAAAAAAAATATATATATAGGATGTCCTCACCCGCACAAGTCTGAGCTGGGGGATGGGACACATGGAGCAGGGCCATTGAGAGTTGTTTTGAATAGCAACAGCTTTGCAGACAACCTCTAGAATAGTCATTTAACAGATCTATAACCTTTAACTGGTTTCATAGATATGTTAAACAGCTGTGGCCAAGCTTTGAGCCGAGGGGATGGGAGTGGCTTCAACCCATGGTGTAACTGGGAGGCAGCTCCCTGGGTTACAGCGCCTGCGTGAGAGCTTGGAGATGATTGGCTCCACACCACAGGGCCACACCTGCCTGGACTTACTATGGAATGCTGGCAGCTGTGGCTGACTGTGGGAGGAGTCAGAAGTGGTGCGGCAGAGGGAGGTTGACGCTGGGATTTAAACCCAGGCGCTGCAACCACGCGGCTTTTTGGGACCACGCAGCTTGGGCAGAAGAGAACCACGGACTTCTATTTCTTTCTCTGAGGTACGGTACCCTGGACTGGGCAGAGGGGGAAGGAAGGACTGTGAGTTTGTGGGTATTTTAATGGACTTTGGAATTGCAATGAAGACATTAAGTCATTACTCTTAAGTTTGTATAACTCTTTAAATAAATAATTCCTTTCTTTTTCACCGATCTCTGGCATCAAGAGACGTCTTTCCCGGACAGCGGGCAAGGTGAACCTAGTACGGGGTGGGGGACCCCGGAGCACAAGGGTGGGTCCATTCGGCAATAGTGTATCATTCGCCACCCCGCTCCCGGTCTGCTCTGTAACAGAGGGGCACAGCTAATAACCAGGTGGCAGGACCCAAGGCTCTTAACTACAGCTGACAGGTGCTACCACATCCTTGCCCGTGTTTGGGTGGCAGAGATTAGGGGAGGCGGGTGCACCCACCGCTGGAAAAGGACTCCTGACCCGCCCTTCCAGCCGTCGTTCAGTGCCACCACTGTTTGTTGAGTGACAGCTTTGTGGCAGTCATTGAAACAGATGAAGAAGATGTCAGGGGTGGTCCCTGGTCCAGAGGGGACTTATGTTTGGGAAGGCGGGTGCGAGAGGCTTTGACAAAACTCAGAATCCCAGACAGGCTTGTTTGTAACCACAGACTGGCATTCTTCATAGTTGGTTGCTGTCTTCCCCATTTAGAGGATAAAGCCAAACATTTCTTAGATGCTTTCTGGGGTGATGGTTACCCTGGAGGAGGGACAAACTAACAAATACCTGCTGGTTACACTGCCCCCTGCTGTCCCTTCTGGGAACAGCAGCTTCAGATGCACTTTTTTTTTTAAAGTTTATCAACCTTACTTTTTTATTTTAGTTATTGTTCAAGTACAGTTTTCTGTCTTTTATTCCCATCCCAGCCCACCCCCCAGTGCTCCCCACCTCCCTCCCATTTCCGCCCCCCTTAGTTTTTGTCCATGTGTCTTTTATATTTGTTCTTGTTTTTTTAAAGACTTTATTTCTTTATTTTTAGAAAGAGAGGAAGAGAGGGAGAAAGAGTGGGGGAGAAACATCGATTAGTTGCCTCTCACATCCCCCCAGCCAGGGACATGGCCC
>PVKM010030270.1:0-17368 GCA_004027735.1 Carollia perspicillata
CCAAGCCATAATAGCCATCTTTTCTTTAAGGTAGCATTGCAGTGCCTGAGGGAGGGTGATTGCTTACCTGACTGTGGGTTTTGCATCCTGCTGTTCTCTGCTGAGGGGTGGCTGTTTGAGTTGCTTGTGGGACTGAGTGTTAAAGTACAACTTTTCCTATTGTTCTGATAGTATCTATTGCTGAACTGTGATACTGTTGTAACCCATCATCTATTCTCTTATGCTTGGTTGAGGCTCAACTAACTTTCTAGTTTTCCTTTGAGAGCATGTAGCAAATTTGTGGTCCAATTTCTCAACCCCATCTCCATCATCAGGGAACTGAATTCTGGCTTTCTCTCTGCCTGATGTGTTGGGCCATTGAGATTACATTACTGTAGCCACTCACAGATCAAGGGTAATGAATGCATCAATCAGCCTCTTTCCAGAGTCTCTCAGGCTCTTATATCTCTAATTGGATGTTCCTCCACCTTTCCCTGCACCTAACTTTCTCTGCTTCCTCCAGGTCCTGTGATTTGAGTCCTTGAGACATGGACTTACAGGGGAATGTTAAGATGTCTTTGCATTGGAAATAATGAAAGATTACCAAGTAGATAAGATTTAATATCACAAAAATATTTTTATGTGCTAATAATTTGCATTATGGTTTATAAATTAAGCGATTAAGCTTTCAAATAAGGATCCCTGGGTTCAAATCTCAGTTCTACCACTTACTCTTTGAAATTGGGACAATTACTTAATCTATATGAGTCCCTGTTTCCTGAACTTGAAAATAGGAATAGCAACAGTATCTCCCTTAAGGGTTATTGTGAAGATTAAAAGAAGTAATAAAGCCTTGATATTTGTATGAAGGCACTTATAAAATAACAGACTTTTCTGAGTTATTTACAGAAACATGTGGTTTAATAAAAGAAGCAAAATAGAAACGGTTTTTACACCGCCCCCCGTCCCCGCCATAAGAGAAGTAATAAAGCATTTCCTGACACACAGTGATTGCTCAGTAAATGTTGGTTGATGCTAGTAGTTCATCTGGCATTACCTACTTTGCTGTTATCCTATGCTTTTTGCTTCTTTACTTGGAGCAATTGTGACCCTCCCTATGGCATGTTAGCTGACAAAACATTGCCTGTTGCACAACAGTATACACCCTCAGCCGTGCAGCACATGCATTTTGCACGTGGATCACCAATTGCTGATATGTCACATGAGGGTTTGCAGCCCATTAGTGTGGGGTGAAGGACTGCCTGAGGGCCACTGACACAGTGTTGAATAACCCCAGGTCCACGGCCCATGCATAGCCATGAACTTCCTAAGAGGACAAGTGGTTAGCCTCTGAAATGCTAAAACATACCGGATGTTATTTCTTTTTTGTTTTATTTTTTTATTTTAAGTAATGCTTTTTTGTGTGTGTTCTGAATATATAGAAAAGATGACATCGTCAGATAGTTTTCATCTTTCTATGTGATGTAGGTATCAATATAAAATAAATATAATGAAAAACTTTATGAAGCAAACCTTATCCTTGCTGGTGGAAAAGGGAGGCTTTGATGTCTGATTTTTAATTCACACTGCTATATAGAAAACCCCCTGATGATTTATTGACTTTCAGGATAAGAGCTCAACTGAGAGGGAAAGTTCTATAAGGACAGAAGACTGCCCTAATCAAATTTATATTTAGCTTGTTGCTTTTGACAAAGACTTACTTTATTAGTAATATGACATGGGACTCTACCTAGCAAACATTCTTGTAGCATATTTTGGAGAGTAATGAGAAGTAATTCATGAGAGTTCTCTGTCTGTCTTATGCTATTAAATGCTTATTGAAATATAACTAAGACTACCAGTTTTCTTTCTGGAAATTATAGGGTTTGGAAATTATTGAAGTGAGAACCAGCAAGGTTCTGCTCTATTTAACCCAAGTTTTCCCTACCACAGCTTAAAAGCCATTAGTTCCTTTTCTGTCTTCTTGACTAATGAAAATAATTGATTCCTGCCTTCTTATTACATTATCCATTTATGTATTTTTGTCCATTAAGCTTTCCATTTTAAAGTGATGTTTTCAAGAAATGTCATATAGATGATCCGTGAGTAGAGATTCCTGGTTATACTAATACGAAAGGGTGCGTAACCTTATTTCTGGGTCGTTTAACCAATTAGAATTGGGATGAGACAAACATCTTTTCCATTTCTAACTTTAGTATGTGTATCAGATTAGAATAAAATGCTTTGCTTCATGCTTTTCATTTTCTTACTTACCCACTAATTACTCGAGTCTGTCCTTTACAGAATTGCAGAGCAGGAAGCATCATTTGAGACCACGTGGCTCAGTTCCGCCATTTTGCAGGTGGCCCAGGATGGTTAGGGTCTCTCCAGCCCCAGGTTTCGTCACGTGCCTGAAATGCTTTCCCCTCATTCTTTAAACGGCTGCTGCCTTCTTATCCTTCAAGTCTTAGCTGAAAGCTTAAATGTTAAAATTCACCACTCTAAAGGGACCTTCTCTGAGTCTTCTACCTGGGAAGGCTCTTTGTCCTTCCTCTATTACTGTGCCTAATTGAATTTTCTCCCCACCTCTTTCCAGTGGAGTCAATGTGCTGAAAGCTTCCTCACTCATTTCCTGCCTTTTCACGCCCCTCTGTAAGACGCAGGAAGGCAAGGCTGCTGCTGAGTCACCCACTGCCCAGAGTTTAGCAAGGTGTCTGATCCCGTGTGGGCACTGGATACAGGAGCTGGGACCAGAACTTTATCTTCTCTGTTTTCTTTTTTGGTACGTGCACACATACACGCATATTCCTGAAATAAACCAGCACCATTTTTACCTAAACTTCTTGGTCATGTGACTGTCATTAGGCTTTTGTAAATAGCGTTGCATACTCAGTTCAGGTAAGAGTTCTTAATCTTAGTGTTATGTGGAAGGAACTGATACACACACACACACACACACACACACACACACAAATCATTGGCTGTAGTATCTGGGAGTGGAGTGGTCACAATTTTTCTGCCATGAGGGAATGTAGTTTCTGAAAATCAAATATGTACAGTAAGCGAATGAACGAATCTTCAAAGCAGTGTATAAACTTGCTCATATAATTAGTCGAAGCCAGTTACTTTGGAACTTGGTTGTAACAACAAACTGTGCTGAGCCATAGTCGACAATTGTAGGCAACGTAGGATTGCCTGCAGAGTTTTTGAAAAGCACTGATGCCCTGCCGCTCCCTCTGAATCCACTGGATCAGAAACTCCAGTGGTGAGTCACGGGACTTTGTATGTCTAGAAATTGCCACTCATCATTCTGTTGTGAACCAGAGTTTAGAACAAAAGAGAGAATGCACTTTGATCTTGAATAGCTAGATTTGTGTTCTTAGGAAGTTGAGTATGTCCTTTTAATGTCAATAAGCCAGCAACTATAGTGAATGCAAGATTACTTATGATGTGTTTTTCAATTGAAAATATTTTGTAGATAATCATTGATAGTATTACTTCAGGCCATGGTCTATATGATTGTTGAAGAACAGTCCTAAATTTTTTTCTGGCTTATTTGAAATGTGTTTCATCTACATGGTAATTTTGTTGGAGCAATTACTTTTCCTGGGAGGATGCCAATTGTGCTTTCATGTAGACTTGTCACCTCTCTCTGCCCACTCACCATATGGATTCCTTCTTCTGTTTTAAGTCGGGGCTCAGGGCTTGTCGCCTTCAGAAAGCATCCTATAAACAGCTGTGTCTATTCTCCTTAAGAATGCAGTTTGTCAAACTGATTCTGATGTACCTTTGTAAATCACTGTGTCTTATGCATACATGTCAATGAGTTGATTGTTAGTCACAATTTCTACTTTAATAGCCGTTCAGCAACTGTTTAATATGCATTACAAGGACCCAAAGACATGTGGCCCCAGCTGATGAATGTCTAGTAATTATTTGTTGACTAAGTCAGTAGCCAGGCCTGCTCATTTCAGGTAAGCACTTTTCACAAGGGCAAGTTCAAAGAAAAAAAAAAGGCATGTGGAGGGGTGAGCGTGTTGTTGGCAGTTTGTTCCTGTGAAATAAAAATGAAATAGAGTTTTCTTTTTTCTTGTGGCTGATTTCCTTTCACAGGTTTCTTCACCGACTGGCTAGTGTCCAACTTTGTTGGAGCTGAAACATCAGACAGCTAGGAAAGAGGTTCTCAGTTGATAAATATTTGATTTACAAGGTATTGAGAGGTTTAAAGAAATGGAAGGGAGTTTGTCTAATGGGGGTTGTGTTTAATATAGTGAGGAAGATCACCAATAATCAGGTCTGTTTTTCTTTCCTCTGACCATCAGGTCCCTAACTTTATCAGCCTTGTTGCACTATAGATTGTTCTGGACTGAGCTGACAAATAAGCAAAATGAGGAGGACTGGGACACTCCTGAGTCCACAGCAGAAATACAGCTGAAGGGAACATTCTTAGGTTTTCTTTTCTTCTTTTCTATAACCTGTGATAAATATTGTATGTCTCAGCAGCACAGGGAAAGAAATGATTGATCCTTTCTCAGTGATATAGATATGTGGTTGTATGTGTTATACACAGAATGAATGATTGAGAGAGAATGGGGGAGGGGGACAAAGAGAGAAATGCAAGCCGCTATGTATAGAATTGCCAATAGCAATTTATCAAAGGAATGTCAGGAGTGCTAGAATAGATGGTGAATTTTATCTCTAATTTAATCATTTGTTGGTTTTTCTGTTGTCAGAGTTTTGTTTTCTTTTTAAATTTTACTTCTTACCACCCTCCCTCTCATCCCTAAGTTTCAAGACATAGAAACCATTTTTGGGGGGAAAAACCGATTGAATCAAATGCTTAAGAAAATAATGTGCTGCCTTTTGCATATGCCGTGAATCTTACGTGCAAAGATAATCCTACAGATCCAGCATTCCATTTTAAGAGCATAGCACTTAACAAGTTTTCTCCATCAGAATAGTGCAGACCATTCATTCTCAGTGGGGATGATGTTGCCCCCAAGAGAGCAAAAATTGGTTCTGGTGGTATGGTGGGCACACAGTTATTGGGTATTGTTATAGTTTATTACCCTCCAAAGGGCTATGGTACATAAATAGATACACAGTATCTGGCTTTTAGTTTAATCTTGCTTTATAATAGGCAGCTTTACCTTTTGAAATTTTTCTTCAGTAAAGTATTATTTTGGAAGACATTTAACCATGTAATTTTATAAGGATTAGGCTTTGTTGGAAATTTGGTACCAAGACTAACAGCTGAACAAAGTAGACTTTGTGTAGGCTTGCAGGTGTAAATCTGAGTTCTCATGGATTATATAACTACGTTAGTCTCCTTAAACTGTTGAAGAGAGTAGGAGTATGAGTGGAAGATATTTATTGCAATTTTGGAAAGGTGTGCTATCCTTTGATAATTAACACTGTATAACTCTTGAAAGGCTAGTAGCCAGTATACTCGGGTTTGTTTATCCCAACAGTGGAGATGGGTTTATGAGTTTTCACCAGGACATTTATGATTTCTTGCCCCATATCTTCTCATAGTATGAGTGTAATTCAGTACGTGATAACTCTCAGAGTTATCCACACGGAGCCTCCAGCGGTACTTCAGTCACAGTTCAGGTTTTCCCACCCTGGTCCCGGTTCCCATGTGGTTCCTGCGTGAGAGCCTGCTCTGGGCAGCCATGGCTCCCTGCTTTTGCCTGTCTTCCCAGTACTGGGAACAGCAGTATGCTTCGTGTACTCCCTTCTCTTGTAGATCCTGGAGGCATTGCTGCTGTTTCAGTCCGTTGTTAGGGTGAAGTGGTGACTTCCAAGATCCTTACATGCAGAACTGGAAACCAGTGCTTCAGCGAAGTCAGTAGGACTTCATTGTAGAGTCTTTTTTTTGTTCACGATTGTTATATGTGTTTATCTTGTCTTCCCATCTAAATTGTATCCTCTGAAAGAGATCTCATGTAGAATTATAAAACATTAGAAGAAAAGCAAAGGAATTTCACAAGGCCAAAATTTACTTTTTTATGTGTTTATTTATTCATCATTCATCAAACACTTGTGCACGGATCACATCATGGGCACTGTGCTGTGACTTTGGGAGGTATAAATGTGAATTAGTCACTTAATTAATCATGTTTTTAGAGAGACTGAGCCCAGTAATAAGAATAACACATTTTTCTATGCGTTACAATTTCTTTAAAAATCACAGTTTTTAATGACTACATTTTGTATGAAAATACCATGATTTGTTCAATTATTCTCTTATAAATGGACTTCTTAATCTCTTATTGTAAACAATAATGCAAGGAACATCCTTACATATAAGACAATTCATAAATTCTTATTCTAGCATAAATTTCCAGAAGTGGAATTACTAGGTTCAAAAGTATGGATTCTCTAAAATGTCTTGACTTTAATATTCCTTTTATATTTCTCTCCAGCTAATTTTTATGAATTTTCACACTTATTAGTTAAGTGTGAATGTGTCTACCTCACTATACTCTCAGTGGCATTGAGTATTATTATTGTGAAAATCTTACTTAATTCAATTAAAAAATAGAAAAAAATGTTACTTAAAGCCAAAAGTGATTGCAGTAGTTTCTGCTTTTTAAGGGAGGTAAAATATTCAAAATAATGAGAAAATAACTATCCAAACTATTGCATTATTTTCAGAGAAACTTGTGGAGTGACACAAGGGGAAGGCAAAAAACATCAAAGTTTCTGTCAGTTTGGTTTTTCTGTGCTGAAGGTGGGACACAGAAAAGAAATTCATCATTAAGGAGAAAAGGTACGTGACTCACAATACCTTGAATCAAGTAGGGGGTGAAAAATTGCAAGAAAAAATAAGGAAAGTTGAGTTTTGAAGTAGGTAGGAGATTCAGAGGAGAGGTGGGGAGGGTAAGGGTGAAGAAGGCAGGGGGTAGGTTAGTCTGGGGTAGGGATTCTGAAATACAGGGGGCAATGCAGTCTTTAAAGGACGTAGGGCTTAGAAAAATAGTGACTCACGACCTCTCTGTCACCATAACCCTTTGGTCAATTTGTTATTTGTATGGAGTAAAGAAAGGAGACCTGGTCCATGTCTGCAGCACATTGTTTGCAGAAAGGACAGCTTTATGAAGTGACGAAATGTTGCATCCAATGCACTGAACTCACAGAGCAAGAGTGGAATAAGGTTTAGAAAGGATTGTAAGTAATTCTAAAGAATTCCAAAGATATCAGGAAGGATTTAGGTTTTTCCCTGTGGAGACTAAATTGAGTTTTACATAATTGATATTCAATGTTGGATTTTTATTAGTTATGAGGATGAAAGTTTTTTATATGTTTTTCTATTTCTTTGTTGTTCAATTTTTCATCTGTGAATTGTCTACTCAGATACTGTGCCACAGGCATTCACAAGTTACATGAAAATATAGTAAATGGACTACATGGGAATAGGGCAAAGCAAACTTCTCTCATGTCAGGACCAGAATAGGCTTTATAAGTGATGAGTAATATTCAGTCAATAGTACTACTCTAGATGTTCGTTCTTGAGGATGATGACTAATGAACATGAGTACTGTTGTGGGTTTCCAACAGCTACTAGTTGAATATGTAAGAAGTCCACTTTGACTCTGCTGAATGCCTCTTGGGGAAGTCTAGGAACATCCCACTCATATTCCAATAGTAATAATAAATTCCCCCAGAAACGATGCCTCTTTATTGCAAATTGGTCATGAGGGTTCAAAGATGAAATATTTTCTCAGCTGGCTGAGCTATAACGTGCATTCTTGTAGAGAGTGGGAGTGGAGGAAGAAGCAGTGCCTGCACACGGAGAGTGTGCTAGGGTCCCGTGTCTGAGGGCGCACTGCAGTGGGGCAGCCTGTGTCAGGGAGACTGTTGCACTCTCTCCTGGAACATCAGACTTTGGGGGTAAACGCTAGACTACCTTGTTGGCCTCTTCGTTCCCTGTTAATGAGGTGTTCAATTTTCAGTGAAGTGCATTTCACAGAAAAAGGAAATCCAAAGGTGACTTTGTTTTGCTTCTGATTTGAACACTATCAGGATAACCATGAAAATAAAAAGTCAATCTCAAAAGGGCTTATCATCATAATAGCAATATTTTAAAAGTGATAAACTTCAAAAGCAGGATGAGCTTTTCTTTGTTTTCCAGCTGGGATAGATAATGTCCCACAGGTTCTTCCTTTGGGAATCCTTGTCAGAGGATGAAAAGAACAAGGTTTATGCAGGAAGTGCCAGCTCCTATTCCTTCAAAAAAGCAAACCAAACAAACAAAAGTTACCTCTTCCAGTAGTTTGCCATGTGAATATAGTAAAATATCAGCTGACCTGCTATTCATTGCTCTGTGTAAAAAGATAATAGATTTATTTTAAAAGCCTATTTAATCGATACAGTTAGTTAAGTATCTGCTTAAATGAAAGGAGTCTGAAGGTGGATAATATTAAGATCAAAGTCCCTTTGGCCCCAGATCTTTGATAAATTGATTATGACACTAATCCAACCCCCAAGCTAGAGAGCAGGAAACCTGGGGCCAAGTTTATTAGGTTTGCATAAATAAACCCAGGTCTTGGAATTGCTGTGGCACCACTCATAGGCATCACTTATTATAAGGAGCAGGAGCATCCCAGCAGGGGGATTGCTATGGGGGTGGGCGGGGCAGAGGAGAGTAGTGGGGGAAAATTGAGACAAATGTAATAGAACAACGATAAAAAAATAAAAAGATGCAAAAAAAAAAAAAAAAAGACAGGTGCAGAGGATGATTCCCTGAGTTTGGGGTCTAGGTCTTCTAGTGGTTTTATTTATACCTCTGTTCTTTAGTTCAAATTAAACTCATTGAATTTTAGTTGCTAAAAAAGGGAGCAGAATACAGCTAGACAATCTGATTCAAATTGTCTTGCAGTCTCTAAGGAAACCCTGATCTTGTACTCCTTGGAATTGTGAGAGCTGGACAAACCTCACCTTTACTAGGTGGGGGCAGTTTAAAAGTCCCAGTTGCACCTGAAAACAGTAAAATGAACTTTCATCAACTCCACCCTAAGGAAACTGAGAGCCAGAGCCAGAGTTCTTGGGTGCCCCTCATACAGATGAGGCTATGGGAACAATGCATGGAATTTGTCTCTCTACAGATCATTTGCAGATTGTCATCTGGAATTTTCTTCCTATGGGTAGAATAACTCTAACCATATTCTCTGTATTAGACTCTTTGATTTACAGATGAAAGGAAACCCAACTTAAATTTGGTTAAGTAGTAAAAAAAGAGTTTATTGGCTTGGGAAGTGCAAAATGTCAGCCTACAGGACCTGCAAATATGCCCTGATCCAGCAACTAAAATGATGCAGTCAGGACCAATCCTACGTTATCTGTTCATTCTGCCTTTTTTATTGACTTCATCCATAGTTCTGTTTGAGAGCAAACGGAAAGTTGCAGCTTCAGCCTTACATCTTCCAAGGTTCATGCCTCATGGACTAGAACTCCATTCACTGAATAGTCTAGACATAAGTCTTTTGACTCTCTCTAATCAGTGCAGCTATGGTCTTAGGGTCAACTTCAAGTAAATCACTGTGTCCAGGAAGATGGATTTTCTTCTCATGCATTTTGAGTTGCGTGCTTGTCTCAAGCACTGGGGGGTGATGCCAACTACACCAGGATTCCTTATTAGGAGAACGGAGAAGGGAGGTTAAACAAAGGGAATGGGGAAGACACTGGCACCCCACAGGGGGCAGTGGATGCTGTGTGTCTGAAAGAACACACAGTGCCATACTCAATTCTGCACACTTCCTGAAGAGACCACAAAACCCAGTTCCCTCCAAAGACACATTTAATTGAAATAAGAAATTGCAAACTAAGTTTTTCATTGAAAGAGCTAGTGCCCTGTTACTCATGGAAGCAATTGGAAGACAATCATCTTCCTTTCCAGCCCTTAAGAAAACGGAGATAACTGTTCTTGAACAACAATTTTAAAAAGTTTAAAAAATACTAAAAAAAATGAAAATAGAAAGCTCATCTCTGGGAAATAGGCTGCTAACTTCAAAAGTAACACATGTATAAAATTCTGTAATTTCATGTGATATACTTTTCCTTTTTGCTTTGAAGCCATCATGAAAATTAGTGGGATGTTGTCTTTTGTAGAACATTATCTAGGTTTCAGAGTCAAAGTTCAATCTAAAATAGAGATATTTTCAGATGCAAGGAATACCATTAATCTGTCACCATTATCAGTAAAGAGTTGGAGTCTTTTAATGCCTTTCCTTGGTTTTCTACTGACATTCAAACCTATTATACTTAACATTGAACTCATTGTCTCTAGTCCTGTTTCACTTATTGTGTTCTCCGTCTTGGTTTACCGTATCATTACCATCAACCTAATCAAGCTGTAGCTCGCTCCTCCTCCTACTGTTGACTTTTTTGTGTCTATCTATCAACCAATCTTTTATAGGGTTTGCACTTGAATATTCATTTACTCATTGAAATAATTTTTTGTGTGTCCAAATTTCAAACCTACTATGTGCCAGGTCTGTTTTATGATACTGAGGATACAACAGTGAACAAAATAAAAATCCCTCTCTTATAAAGATTATATTTTATGGCAAGAGAGAGATGATAACTGAAGAAATGTCAGTAAAACAGGAAAGGGGAAGAAGGGGAACTAGGGGTGGGGAAATGCTGTAGGCTAGTCATGAAAAATTTCTTTAAGAAAACATTTGACCAAACGGTTTAATAAAGTGAGGGAGCCAACAATGTAGCTGTTGGGGTAGAATGAGATTAAGTATATGGAAGAGCAGAAAGTGCAGAGGTGAGAGTATATAGAGTATGTGTGAAGAATAGCAAGGAATCTCTTGCTGCTGGAGTGGAGGGAGGAGGGAGCATAATGTGGAGGATGAGATCAGGTGGCTAAAATGGGGTTAGGGAAAGCTCAGCTCAGGGGAGGGCATTGCAAGGTTTTGTCTTTTACGGAGTGAGATCAGAAGCCATTGGAGAGTTTCCAGTCAAATACTGAGTTAGTTTGACTGTTGTTTTAAAGGAAATAGTCTGAAAACTATGTGGAAAACAGAATATAGTTTTAAGATTGTCCTAGATTGAATTATTGAATTGTGTTCCTCCAAATTCCTATATTGAAGCCCTAACTCTAGTGTGACTGGATTTGGAGAGGTAGTTAAGGTTAAATGAGGTCATGAGAGTGAGGCTCTAAGGATGAGGAAGAGGAAGGAAGTGGCATCAGGGACCACTTTTCTACATGGGCACAGAGGAAAGGCCATATGTGGACGTGGCAAAAAGGTTGCCATCAACAGTTAGCCAGGAATAACAGCAACCAGAAAGCAGCAATCCTGATGATATCTTGATCCTGGACTTACAGCATCCAGAACTGTGAGAAAACAAGTTTCTAGGATTTAAGCCACTCAGTATATAATATAGTCAAACCTTGGTTCCTAAATATCTTGGTTCTCAAACATCTTGGTTCTTGAACAGTTTGGTTCTTGACCAAGCTGTTCATGGGAAAAAAATATCTCAGTTGTGTAACAAAACTTCAGGTCTTGAGTCAAGTTTAACTCTACCCAACAACCCTTTCATGCTGATACCTGTATGATCAGTAACACATCTCTTAGGTGACAAACAATGCAGATTTGGTTCTTAAACAGTTTTCTGGAATGAGTTAAGGTCAAGAACCAAGGCTCCACTGTACTATGTTATGGCAACTCTAGCAGACTGATATAAGAGTAATGACTGCTATTATGACAAAGAGACCATCAAATATAATGGCTCACATGTAGTAAAGTTTTATTTCTCTCAGAATAAGCTTAGTTCCAAATTGATGCACAATGCTACTCCACCCAATTATTTAGGGGCTCAAGATTTTTAACTCTTCTTTGCCAAGTTTAAACTGTTGTCCTCATCTGCATTGTTAAAGCCTTATTGCTGTGTTCTGCTAGACTCGTGGGAAGGAGTAAAAGAGCATGAAGGTGTTAAGCTCAGTTTCTGAAAGGCCCTGTCTCAGTAGTGTTTGTACTCCACTGTCAAGAACTTTGTCACGTGTGTGGAGGGAGACTGGGAGATGTAGTGAAGCTGGCTAGTCATGTGCCAGGCTCCAATTTTATAACTGTAGGGGAAGAGGGGAACACATTATACTGAGGAGCTGATTCTTTCTGCCAAGCCTGTCCCTTGGTTAACCAAACGTCTGTGCAAACTTCTCATATGGAAAATATATACTCAATCTCCTCAAGAAAGACAACCCAATGTCCCTGCAAGTTTTTGCATCTGTATCAGAGCCCAGAATCTCTAGGTAATGAGCAATTTTCTCCATCAGATCTAGATGTACTCTTGAGATCTAAAAACTAAAAGACAAGCTGAATACTCACATTGTAACAGACAAACCTTATAAACATACATCATGGACTAGGTGCAGGATAACCACATTAAAAACTTCCAATGAAAACAAAAAAATAACACTGGTCCATGTAGTGATGAATCCTGCTAGATGGGAAATGCTTAAATCCCATGGTTTGGCAGTGAAATTCTGTGATTAGACCCTGGTTCTACCTTCTGGGAAGAATTCCTTGTTCATTTTCCTCTGGTAAAATATTGAAGTGTTTCTCTGAGGACTGTGCTACTTTTACAGTGTGATTTTTGCTTAGGCAACTTTGGGGGCCTCGTATTTGTATAAAAGTTCAAATAGTCACAGGATGAGAAGAAATGAAGAGAGAAGACTGAGAAGAGGTGGTCAAAGAAGTAGGGGGAGATCTAAGAGATTAAGTTTGCTTGAATGCAAAAAAAGACAATATTTCAAGGAGAAGGAAATGGTGAACTATGCCAGATGTTGCTGATAATTGTATGAACTTGCTGTTTCATTGCACTGGAGTGAGTTGAAGAGAGAATGGAGAAGGGGAAATAAAGACCAACCGTGGACAACTTCAGAGGAGTTTGAATAGAAAGGGGAGTGGTGAAATTGACTAGTAACATGTGGGACACTGGGAATATGAGAGGGTCTTTTAAAGTGAGAGACATTTAAACAAGTCTTGTGTTGGTAGGAATGACCCAGTAGAGAAAGAGAAAATATCAGGATCCATAATAGGGAAATATAATTGTTGGAGTGTCCCTAGGAGGTGAAATCTCACGTTCACGTGTGGATCTTGGACTTAAATAGGAACACAGACTGTTCATCCATTGTAGCAGGGTAGGGTAGGGTAGGGTGAGTGAAAATATGTGGCTGCAAGTGAATTTATAGATATGATGGTGGAAGTGTGTGGACATTCTTCTGATAGCTTCTACTTGATCAATGATATAGAAACCAGGGTCATAAGCTAAAAGTGAGGACCAGGAGAGAGCTATTGGGGGGTTTAGCAGAGATGAGAAGGTGTAGAATTGTCACCTAGAAGATGAGGAGAACGAATACAGTTAGCAAATACAGAATTACTGCTAAATATCTGTGGTTATGGAATTAGAGTGAGACAGTCAGAAGAATTAAGTGTTTTCTTCAGCTTGTTCAGCTTTGAGATTCCAGAAGCAGAGGAGACAGAGTTGGTTTAACCAGCACTAGGGTTTATCCAGGTGTTTCAGTCAGGGTCCAGTCAGAAGAAAGAAACTACACCGGGAGTTAGAACAAGGAAAATTTAATATCAATAATATCTATGCGAATAATGGCCAACTACCAAAAGGGGGCAAAAGAGAACTGTAAGGCACACAAAGGTAGCAACTGCAGAGAGCAGTTTCCAGCTCCCCAACTAAAGGAAATATGAACAAGGCAGGATCTAGAAACTTGAAGGAAGGCCATGCATGACAGGTTCAGGTCTCATGGCTACTGTAGGAGTTGTGTGCTGAACAGTGATGCTTGCTGGTGAACCATGCCACCATGATACGTGCTGCTAGGTCACCCATATAGCAGTTTGCTTGCATCACAGGATAAACACAACACCAGAAGAAGAAAAGCGCATCATTCTTCACCAATTTTGCAGTCTCCCTCCTGCACCCTCTGTTGGCAGAGACTGTCCTGAAATGGTAGGTAGACAAAGGAGAAATGTTGTCTGTGAAGTCCAGCTGTGGCGTCACAAAGCAGGGCAGAGAAGTGTGGATTTGGACCTGAAAGGCAATAACTTAATAATTGGCACAACCAGGCGAGCCCAAAGTAGAGGGTATAGTGCAAGAAAGTGGAGACAGTGTGATAAAGTGATTATGACAATGAATCGTGGAATTGTTTCTGGAAATGGAAGAGGTGAAGAAAAAGGAAGTGAGGGTCAGTGGAGAGTAGGATTTGGGGCCATCACATACTGCCCCATGACACCCTTTGCAGGTGTGCAGGGCATGAGCTGCACAGCTATTTGCCAAGGCCCTGGGATGCACCCCAGGACCCAGTGCAACCAGCCAAAGGGAGGTTGGGGGAAGGTTCTAGGCTTGAGTAAGTCTGATCTCGTTATGCCACTTTTCAAAATCATCGTAAAACTCAACCTAATTGATCCTGTTGAAGAAAGTAAAGTGGGTGAACTAATTTCCACTGAGGTACTTCCATTTATTGGTATTGTATTAAATTTAATCTTTGTGTATTGTTTTTTTCCATTACCATTTAGTCCCCTTATACCCCACTCCCCCAGCAATCCCCATACTGTTGTCCATGTCCATGAGTCCTTTTCCCTTTTTGCTCAGTCCTTCCACCCCTTACTAATAAGGACCATGGAGAAAGCAAATTTCCACCTGAACTATTGTGATTCAACATTGTAAAACTCAGGCATCCTTCTGTGTTTTCCTACTTTATTTTCTAAGCTAAGAAAGATAAAACCAAGATATTTAGTTCCAGTAATTGTAGAACTAAACGGCAAAGTATTAGATATGTTTTCCAAACTACATGAAAATTCTCATATTCCCTTCTCCTTCATTGCTTTCATCTCTCCCTCCTCTCACCCTCTGGAGAATCATTGACCAAAACATATAAACATCTAATAGGGGAATTCCAGGTATCTGCCACACAGGATGAAATCTCAGTAATGAGGCATTTCACCCCACCAAGATCTTACTAGTGAGTGACAGCCAACTTTGACTGCCAGCAATGGTAGCCTGCCAGAGCTCACAGGCACTTGGCATTTTGGAGGGATGTGTGAATTGCACACCCCTTCCATTTCTCAGTAGAGACCTGCTTATGGAAATATTTTTTATAAAATGACATTTTTCAGGAAGGTACAGGACCTTATTTAAGTTAAAAAATAAATAACAATATCAGTTATCACCTACCATACTACTATAGACAAGGTGGTAAGTGATGACTTTTCAGAGTCAGCAACCCTGTGTGCTGGACATCAGTTCCAGTTTGGTTGGAGCTGTTTACTTACTTGTCTTTAGGAGACCCCAGATGTGTTTGGGATGACCAAGGTGTGACTTTTATTTCTTTATCAGCCTTTTTTTAACCTACTCATTAGATCTCTTAAGAGTAAGCTGCCTCTTTTTAATCTACTTATACAATATAAAATTAAGAAGCAATTACACCACCCACAAATACAGGAAGGCTCTTAAATGGTGACTGGAGAACAATATACACTCTCCTAATTGTTACATGTAATTGCAAAGAGGAATAAAGTGTTTTTCATGAGTATCTGAACTGTTGTTGAGTACAATAATCAACTATGAATGTTCCATCATTTTAACAGGGTGTTCTCTGAAGCAACCACAGTTTTCCCAGGAGGAAATAGTTTACTGTTTGTGGTAAATCATATCTGTATGAAAAAAGTCATATAATGAAGTCAGAAATAAGGGAGATAAGACTCCAAGAAAGTATTTGTAAGAAGTCTTGAGTTGGGAAGGTATACAGGAACTTTTCTAGGCCAAATGGAGAAGAATTAAATGAAAGAAAACCCCAAATAAACATGAAATTGAAGGAAGGGGTAGGTCTAGAAGTAGGACTGAAAAGGAGGTATAAGTATCCTACGACTAACCTGCTAGCAGAAGTCCAGAGAACAGCCATCAGCATTACAACTTGACATTTGTGTCTACTTCAGAGTGCTCACCACCAAAAGTCTAGTTTCCATCCATTATACAATCTACCCTCTTTACCCATTTCACCCTCCTCCCATCACCCACCCCTCTGGAAACTACCAGTCTTTTGTTGCATCTGTGAGTTTGTTTTTGTTTTGTTTTTTCATTTTTAAAGTTTTACACAAGTGAAATTATATAGTATTTGTCTTTGACTTATTTCACTTAACATAATGCCTTCAAGGTCCACCTGTGTTGTTGTAAACGTCAAGATTTCATCTTTTATATGGCTGAGAAATATTCCATTGCATTTGTTTATAGACACAGACACATATCTGTGTGTGTGTGTGTGTGTGTGTATTACATCTTATTTATCCACCATCTATTGATGACACTTAGGTTGTTACCACATCTTGGCTATAAATCTGCTATGGTGGTGAGTACACTTCATTGTATATGATGTCAGATTGTAATGTTGACTACTAGATGAGCAAGGTCCATTCAGAGCAGATTTCCTCACAATGGTTGGAGTGAAGATTCTAGGAAGGCTTTTCATTGGGGGCAAATGTAGAAAGTGGAAAAGTATTCTTGCCTTTCTAAGCTCAGAGGATTCTTTTATTTTTCTTTGACTTCACTTTCTTTGCTGTTTCACAGGTTCTAAGAAAAAACATTTTGTTCACAATTGAGAGTCAGTCCAACAAGTTTGTTGCTTTCATCATTCTTTGTGGCTAAGAAGAAAAATAAACAAACAGATAATTAAGACAGTATAAGGTAGTAACATCTGCTGTGAAGAAATTAGAGTAGAATGGTGGGATAAAGGATCTATTTTCTTATGTAGAATGAATTGTTAGATGCTTGCTATTCTCCTCTCTGTTGCTTTCCTTTTCATCCTATCCATTTTTTATGTGTCTTATTGAGCCCCTGTTATGTGTCAGGCATATCTAGTTCATATCTTTATACCCTCCAACATCTGCCCAGACAAAAAGTATAATGTTTTGAACCTAATAAGCACTTAGTTGTCTGAAAGTTTCAGTGTTTCACAAACTTAGATTCTATTAGATGAAGAACATACATCAAAAGAGAGAAGAGACAAAATTTAAGCACAATCAACACAGTAACAGGTTAAAATTAGATGACAGTGAGCCTTATTGGCACAAATAATGAATATATCAATATGGCATTTGAAATAGCAGGACGGTATCATTTATCTCACTCTTGTGTCTCATCTGTCTTATGAATTTGGAAAAGGCAAGGCATTTTGCCAAATTTAGAAGCAATTCGAATTTTACGTATTAGGAAGTTTGACTGAAAAGTGCATATGTCTGTATTTGAGCTCTGATTGCTGGCAAGATAAAATTTCTTAGTTAAAAGAAAATCAGTTTTTAAGACTGGAAGAGGGAGAGAGTGGGGGAGAGAGAGACAGAGACACACACACACACACACACACACACACACA
>PVKM010030271.1:6008-17465 GCA_004027735.1 Carollia perspicillata
TCAAATGGTATAAATGACCCATGGACATGGACAGCAGGGTGGGGATTGATTGTTGGGGGGGCAGGGTAAGGGAGAGCAACACAGGAAAATTGGAACAACCGTAATAGAACAGCAATTAAAAAAATAAAAAGAAAAAAATTACTTCTTAGAGAAACACGATTGCAAAAGTTTTTATTTTTTCTCTAATCTATCAATGAGCATGTTTTAGAATTGCTCTGTGTGTGGAATTTTATTATTCGGTAGTCATTTTATTGCTGAGTAATTAAAAATCATAAAATTTTAATTCTTATAATTTTTTACATTTCCTGTGACTTAACATATAAACACATTTTACAAACTTGTCAATTAATGAAAATGTATATTCTCATGGTTTATGGTTTTAAATTACATAAATTATATAAAACCAGCACTATTAACCATTTTATTTCATTTCTTCATATTCCTAGTTACTAATTACCCACTAAATTGTAAAGTGCAGCTAAACTTCTCACAATTTTTGCTTTTTAGGTAATTCAAATTATATTTACAACTATTTTTAAATATATGTTGGTAATATTTTTCACTATAAAAATTTTCAAGACTTTTATCTTGCTTATTGATTGTTTTCATCAATTTTTTTAAAGACTTCTATTTAATATTTCTCTCGAATGCTACTTGGTATGATATTAATGTTTTAAGCACTAGAGAATTGTGAATATGTTTTCCTGGTGAATAGTTGCCCATGATTTTAACATTCGCCTGTTGAAATCACTGTCTTAGATGCATGTCTTATATACTGCACCTAGACGGATTTTGCTTATCACACACAGCATAAACTCAGCTGCCCTCTGCAAAAAGAGTTTACATTCACAAGTGTCACTGAACTTAAAATCTCATTTTTTTCATTTCTAGGTACTTGTGGCTTATAGTCTATTCTAGTTGTTTTCTATCATTTTCTACATAATGTTTTAGGAGTATTTTTTAAGTAATTGGAAAAAACAGGCTATTTTAAAATTGCTAGTACACACCATTACTTTAAAATATTTGAATATATATTGCTCTAATTTTTAATATTCATTGTAAAATACTGCCTCATCACATAACAGAAAACTGTCCCACTGTCCTCTGCCCTTCTTCCATGTCTCCTTTTCATACTTCTTGATATGTTTGGAGTACTGAAATTTAAGGCTCATGCATTATTGCCAAATTATTCTTTACATTATATATCTTCTCTTTCAGATCTATTTATGGTAACTATATCCTACTTTCTAAACATATTTATGACATTTTTGGACTAATTAATATTTAAATGTTTTCAGTGCTATCAACCATGTCTTTCCTGCCATGATTTCCTCAAGTGTGATTCATATCTTGGTTGCAAGACTGTATCTTAAAATATAGGTGAGATATTTTCTGAGTCCTTGAATATCTCAGGATGTCCATAGGTACCATTACACATAAATCACAAAGTGCTGAATGTAGAATTATTGGGCAACAGATATTTTACCTGAAATATAAAGATAGTACTTTTACATGTCATCTTCTAGTTTTTAATAATGCAGGAGAGAATTTCTATGGTAAGGGCCATTTCTTTTTGTAGACATCTTTTTTTTGATGTGCTTATAATGAAACATTTTTGTATATTCTAGATACTAGTCCTTTGTTGACTATGTAGTCTGCAAATATTTTTCCCATATCTTGCTTATCTTTTTATCCTCTTAATGGGATATTTAATAGAGTACAGGTTTTCGTTTTCAAAATCCAGCTTATCACTTTTCCCTCTTATGAACTGTGCTTTTGCATTATTCTACAAACTCTTTGTCTTGTCCTAAATATCAAAGATTTTCTCCAAAAAATGATAAACTGGACTTCATCAAACAAAAACTTGTGTTCTGTGAAACGTCTGTTAAGAGGATGACAGATTAAGCAAGATACAGGAGAAAATATTAACAAACAACATATCCAACATAAAACTAGCATCAAAAATACACAAAGAACTCTCAAAGCTCAACAGTAAAAAAAAAACAATAATCTAATTACAGATAAGCAAAATACATGAAGACATATTTCACCAAGGAAGATATACAGATGGAAAATTAGCACATGAAAAGATATTCAAAATCACGTGTCTCTAGGCAAATGCAAATTAAAACCACATTGAGATATTACTACACAGTCATCGGAATGGACAAAATAAGAAACAGCGGCAGTACCAAATGCTAGAGGTGGTGTGGAGAACTGAAGAAACGTTGCTGTAGGGACTGTAAAAGGGTACAGCCATTTTAGGAAACCAGTTTGCAGTTCCTTAAAAAACACAAAATTGTGGCTACCATAGGACCCAGTAGTCGCAATCCTGGATATCCTTCCCCACACCCAGAATAAAGACTTACGTTCACACAAAATCTATACATGAATGTTTATAGGAACTTTATTCCTAATAGCCAAAAACTTAAAAAATCTGGAAGTCTTTCAACCAGTAAATGGGTAAGTAAATAAAAGTTGGTCTATACCTTGCAATACACTAAGCAATAAAAAGAAGTAAACAATTCATACACACAAAACCTGGTGGATCTCAGAGCATTATGCTACATGACAAAAGCCAATGTCAGTGAAAAAATGTATGACTTAATTTATACAACGTTAATCAAATGACAACACTATAGACATCAAGGAGAGGGTGAAAAGGAAGTGGATGTGGCTTACAAAGGGCTACATCAGAGATTCGGTGCTGCAGGAACCCTTCTGTACCTGCATGCATCGATGTCAGCATCCTCGTTGTGATCTTGAGGTACAGGTTTGCAGGTGTTGCCACTGGAGCTAAAGGATGCACAGGATCTCTGTATTATTTCTTCAAACTGCATGTGACTCTACACTGCCCTCAAAACAAAATTTTAAAAAACACACTAAACCCTTCCCCCAGAAAGAACACTATGATTCTAAACAAAATTTATGTTTTAGAACCTCAAATGACCAAACAAAATCAAGAAAACTTAAAATCATGGTAATAAATATTAAAGAATTTTACGTGTATTTAATGTTCATAAAGCACTAATAGATATTTAATTCAAGGTGACTACCCTGCAATGTCTCTGGGTGTTTGCATTTACCAGGAGCTAGAAAATGCACATTTGCTTTCATTTAGGGCAACGATTTAGAGCCCTCCAATCTAAATTTTCTTCAGAGCCTGTGTTCCAGCCATTAGGTTAGATAATTGGCTGAGTCGTGATATCAAATGAATCTAAAGTAGCTCAAGTATAATCATGTGTTAAATGTATATATGGACCTCTTTAGGCAGATGTCACTGTGCACACCGGTGGGTGAGCATATAATTTGCATTTTCATTTGGTACATGAAAACTTCCATTGTTTACAATTTTCTATCCCTTCTAAAAGACATGTTTTGCAGCTCTAAAATTCTCTAACTGTATTTATCAATCAAAGTGGAATATTGGTAGGAAAAGGCAAAAAGAACTGTAAGTGATCCAGCAGTAACCATAAACAAGTGATACCAAAAAAAAGGTCGCTTTATTTCAAATTTTAATTCTGCTTTGTCAGAAAGGGAATGCCCAGAGATTTAATTCTGGTAAACTACATTGAGAAACAAATGGAGATTTTAAATTGTGTGAAAAGAGACATAGAAGAGGCTTACAACTGGGAATTCTCAAAATAAAATAATCAGGAGTTTACAAGAATACAAAGTGAACAGTGAAAGGCTGTGATGCCATGGCCAAAAAAGGCCAAGAAAGACAAAAAGAGAAACCGTCTGCAAGAATCACCTCAGAAACTACAAATAAGATTTATTAATTCTGAAAGCAATACAAATCATATTTAAAAAGTGAAAGCAGTTAAATGTGTTCTTTTTTAACATTTTGACATATTAATAAATAAAAAAGTTATAAAAAGTAATATATTCTAGATACCAGTATTCCTATGAAAAATTGTATATGTGAATTTATGCAATTATTTCCATTAAAATTCTATTCATTTGTTTAAGAAAATAAGACTCCTTGAATCCTGTGCTTTAGAGAGCATGCTACTCACTTGTAGAGAAAGTCTTGTCCTTCGACAAACACTGTCACAATCCATGTCTTAGTCACCAGCTCCTAGAGGTATCTAGTCACCAGCTAAATTAGACACACAGTTTCGGTGGGGACTGATCAATTTACAGCCATGCAACACTTTTCAAACTGAAATTTTCAATGAATTCTTAGCATGTGTCACAAACTTGTGTTTGGTACAATTCCCTCTGGACACATACTATGTTTTGCTTTTTCTCCCTCTCTCATGAGAGTAATGGAGAAGGCAACGGGTCCTGTTTCTAGGATATTCTTTTCTTTTCTTAGTATTATCTTACTCCTTTGAAATACAAATGTACATAGCTTTTCTTTGTAAATTGTGCATTTCATTTATCATATTACCTTTCTATCCTCTGGCAGAATCATACAAGTAAAGGGTAATGATGGTATTTACAGACATTCAGGTTAAAATGGAACCATGCCTAAAACATTTCTGCTCAACTTCCCATTAAAATGCCCATGGAGGTATCAAAAAGAGAAACACTGGCACCTGCCTAAGACACTAGCTGTAAGAGAAGATGAAGTGTCCAAGCCCAGGAGGATGTGCACTGATTGCCATGTTGATTAAGACGACGTGCCCAACACGGTTCTGCAGGCCATCACGTACTCCAGCCTGTGAATCAAGTAGGACAGTTCGCTTCAAAGGAGAGGGGGAAACCATTTGAATATACCTCCAGTTGGTTCAGAGAACTAGAAAATGTGCCTATCTAGTGGCATCAGAAAATTCTATAGCCTAATCAGGAGATCCAATATCAATTCAGGAGACCTGCACTAGGAGAATGCAAACTAGTCCTCGTGAATCCCACCAACTTGGACCTTTAGGTTTAAACCTGAGAGGGATAATATTCAAGCACAAGTTATAGTCAAGGAATTTAGACTGTTCTACCCTGTCTGTTGGAAACTCCAAAAATTAATATAGATCTTCCCTTTCAATATGTTTAAAGAGAAAAGAAAAATGGCCCGCTTTGTAGAGACATAAGGCAAACGAATCATTGCTCTGAAGGTGAAGAGGATCGTATTTCTGATTCTCAGTTCCTTTTTAAAAAGAGGAAATTTTAGAAGAATTCTGATTAATGTCCTCCAAAACTATAGGAGAATGGGATCACATAGGGAAAAAACACAAGACACCATAAAAGAAAAAAAAGGTATGAAAAAGATATTCTAAGTGAGCAGGCTGAAATATAAATGCACATTTTAAAATACAATAGCAGAAAATCACTTAGGATACATAAAAATATACTGTGTAGTCTTTGGCTCATAAAACTTTTCAGATAATAGGAAATTTGATTGTGTATTAGGCATTGAACAATATTAAGGAATAATTGTTATTGTTGTTATGTGTGCATTGTGAACATACAATAAGTTTTTCACATTCTTAAGGGATATGCAACACAATACAAAGAGGTGAGATAGCATGAGGCTTGGCATTTGTTTTAAAATACCTCAGCAAAGAAACAAAAATTAGAGAATGGATGCATGGCATGAATATGATGAAATCTAAATTGTTGCAGATGAATGGGGGCTCGTGCAGACTCAGCTGCTGAGGCAGAGTTAGAGGATAGCTGTTTCTTGGGGGTAATCCCTGTGAAAGATAGAGGGGAACAAACAGAATTAGTCAGGGAAAGCCAGCAGGCCATGATACCCATCGGACGTCTGTGAGACAAAAGGCGGAAGGAGTGGGACTGAGCAGGAGTCCCTCAGCCTGTAACACAGATCTGGAAGTGCTGGCCAACCCAATGGGTGAGCACCCAGCCAAGGGCTCCTCTGCACAGGGTGGAAACAGCCAGGCCCTCGTGCCCCTGCTGTGCTCACTCCCTTGCTGGGGGCTGCACCCCAAGGAGAGGGGTCTTCACGTGGATACTGTGGCAAATCCCCAAAGTGCTGCATTTGAGATTCAGCTAACTGTTCTCATGGCTGAAGTGCAAGTTCATTCTCGATGGGAGAGCCAAGCAGCCCACCTCTACGGCTATGTCACTGGTACAAATTTGTATTGTGCTGATCTACTTTTTTAATGTTTTGAAATTTTTCATTAAAATGTTTAAAAACAATAGCAGCAGTCAGATAAATAAATAGAAAAGTATACTTGAACAGATTATGTCAGATACAAAGCAACTAGAATGCATAGTGGGGAGGCATGGGGGGAGACATAGAGCTTTCAAAAAAATTAGACAATTTACTTTTCAAAAAAAAAACAATGAAGCCAGAATTGTATATGAACTAAAATATTCTTCATCAATAAAAGTTTGCAACCCTTGTGACTTACAAGGGATCTGTATCCAGAAAATAAAAAGAACTCGAATTTAACAGAAATAAATTTAAATAAATTTAAAATTGGAAAGAGACTTAAGAGACACTTATATTTAAAAAAGAATATCTAAAGAACCATAATATCTCATTAGTAATCAAGGAGATGCAAATTAAAACTATAATGAAATATTACTATATAACCACAGGAGAGGAGAAATTGAAAATTATTGACAATACCAAGTATTGACTAAAATATAAAATCACTGGAACTCTGACTGCTGTTGGGAGAGCAATTGATATCACCTTTTAATGAAAAAGTTGGCATTATCAACTAAAGGTGAAGATGCAACCACCCTGTGACCTGGTAGTTCCACCCTAGTTACAGAACCAGGAGAAATGCAGGCACGTGCACCAGAGACATGCAAAGGCTGTGTAACAGCCACAGGCTGGGAGAAATAAAGCCTAAAGCACATAAATTCAAATGAAAAAGTTAGTGGGAGGAGCCTTGCACAAAATAATAGAAACAGTATGATTCCATTTGTATTAAGTTCAAAACTAGGCAAAATTAAACAACAGAATTCGGGAAGCATACATAAATAATAAAGCTACTTTAAAAGCAAGAAAAGTATTATTATAAAATAGGGACAGTGGCTATATTTAGAGCATAATTAGAAATTAACGTGTTAATAGGTAAATGCTATAAAAAATTAAGATGTATCCATAAAAAGTCTTTTGTAAGCATTATAATTATATTTTCAAAATATTCCACAGTATGAGAAAATACTTATAACACAAATAAATTAAAATGTAAGAATGAGAAGAATACACAAAGTATGGTTTCAATTATTTGAAATATGTAGTTATGTATTAAATGGATGTGTCTTAGCATAAGACACATATAACACACATATGGTTTAAAGAAAAGATAGGAAGAAAATATATCAAATGTTTCATTCCTGGTTATTGGAATTGCCATCGATTTTATTTCTTCATTTTTTTGCTATATAGTTCTCGTTTTTCTACTAGTTGACTATTTGTCAATTTTTTAAATCTATGAAATGTTACTGATGAAAGAGAAAAGTTATATAGCTAATTCACAGATCTCAAATAAATAAAAAACAATCTATGGTTATTTAATTCTATATAAGGGAGAATCCAAAGCTTTTCTTAGTAATTGACCTCAAAGATTAATATTTTTAATGTTATTTAAATTCTAAATTTCTGAAATCTTTCTTTGATTGGGAATCCTTAGAATGGACTCTACATAGTAATTTATGTATTTATGGTTACAATATGTAATTATTTGACCACTTATGCAATTTCCTGTTAATATTAATACATTTTAGTAACATAAGAAGGTGATGAAATTCCACTATTTTAAGTACCATTTTGTTTCTTAAGCAGGAAAATATGGTAATTTGTCTCAGATGCATTATTGCTACAGCCTCAAAAGGAAATAGATAAGAAGCAGGCCTTTATTTGTTTAGCCTCATGAGAAGATTAAGCATTTTATTAAGTATACTACTCACTCCAGTCTTATGACCAAAAAAAAAGAGTTATACAAATACATATATTTAGAGCTTATAGAGCTTAAAATGCAATTTCTAATTTTAAAACAAATTTTATGAGAAATTTTAAGGAAATTGTTTAAAATTAAATTGCAACTTATTTTTATACAACTCTGAGTGAATATAGTGACAAATTTAAATAAATGAAATAGGCCAATTTTACAGTGATTAAAACCAGCTACAACTGTCTGATCAGTTTCAGAAATAAGAACTATAATAATTATGAGTATTTCTTCCTTACTTTTATCTAAATACATACATAAATATATACCAAATATTTCTGTTTTCTTTCCTCTCTCATCCCGTTATCATCTAACATGACATATGTTAATAACAGTTAACTTTACGCCACAGTGTTTAAGTTACAGGATATCAAAATAGGAGAATAAACATCACCCAAGAATTTAGCATCCTCCTCGGAGTAACAAGTTACCATATTTTTGGTTGTATGCAGGAAAGTATCAAGTTAGGCAGAAGTATGACTTCGTTATTGTCTTTACTCAGAGATTAAGTGTGATTTAAAGAGATTTGTGTGGTTGCTAAGTTGACAAAGGGTGACATGTTTCAAGTGTCAACTTGACTAGGTTACAGTCCCCAGTTATTCAGCCAAACACCAGGCTGGGTGTTGCTGTGGGGGTGTTTTGTGGATGTGATTCAAGTCTGTAACCTGTTGGCTTTAAAGGAGCATTACCCTAGATCATCTATGTGGGCCTGACTCAGTCATTTGAAAGGCCTTCAGAGCAGAGCTGAGACTTCCCTGAAGAAGAAGAACTCAGCAGCTACAGCCCAACAATTCCAGCCTGACTTCCCGACAGCTTGCCCTCCAGACTCAGGACTTGCTTAGCCAACTCTGCAATAGAGCTCTTAACGTAAATCTCCTGCTGCTCTGGTTCTATGGCTAAACTCTAGGTGATACACCTACCTTATTCTCAGAATCAAAGCAGTAAACCTAAGGTCCAACATAAATTACAGAAACCTCAGTAGCTACTTTATTTAAATAGCTTTATTTTACACTTAATTTTAATAATTCAACGAAAGTCCTTTTAATTATCTTATCTTCATAACCCAGTACCTAGGTGCAGTGCTTGGTGAATTAATGAGTAATAAATGTTTACTGGAAAACAAATAAATGAGGCAATTAATTAATAAATTATGATTACAGCTGCAGAGATTTATAAACATATATTGTGGCAGAGAATTTTTACAAATCACCACGTTTTGTAGATTTGAAACAATTGAACAGATGCTAGCATTTAGTTAACCGCAATTTCACTTTGTTTATCCCAAATGATGCTCTTAAGAATTATAATGAAATGACTTGGGGATGAGGATAATTTGCTCCTTGATAAACATCTCTGCGAAGGGGTAAGCTGTTACTTTTTTGAGTGTTACACAACCTCGCTATGCCTCTTGACTCACAGTGCTAAGAAAGCTCCAGAGAACATCAATCCAGCCATTTGCTTCCCCAATATCTCCCTGGATTCACTCAAATAAATGAAAGAAAGCATGGGAAGAACTTGATGCTAAAAATTTCCCCAGGCATATATGGTGGCACATATTTAATGGCAGGGGAGAGTATGTGATGTGTAATCTTTTTTATTTTTCAGTAAGGGGAGCAAGACAAGAAAAAAGGAAGCTAAGCAACAAAACAAACAAGCAAGCAAAATATAACCAAAGACATTGAAATAGAAAACATGCTGAGAGTAACCAGAGGGGAGAGGAGAGGGAATTTCAGGGGAAAAGGGGAAGGGGTCACAGGAACAAGTATAAAGGACACATGGACAAAACTAAGGGGGGTGGAAATGGGAAGGAGGTGGGGAGCACTGCGGGGGTGGACTGGGATGGGAGTTAAAGACAGAAAACTGTACTTGAACAACAACTAAAATAAAAAATTTAAAAAAAGAAAAGAAAAAAGAGCAATGTAAGGAAAAGTCAAGGAACAAAAGAAGTGTTTTGGACTTTTAAAAATAAGGTGGGGCGTTGATGATGATGCACTCAATAAATATGTATGTAAGACAATGAAAAAGAGGAAAGGAGAAATCAAAGGAGGTTAGAGTTCTAGCAACTACTTCCTCCAGAAAAAAAGACTACCATTAGAATAGCCCTAATACTATGACCAACAGTGAGAGAGAAAATGGATTAGTGCAGTACAGTTAGATTGGGAAGAGATCAGGGTACACACTACTGACTTTCACCTGCCCAAATCAGGCAAAATTTTGAAAATTGATAGAAGATCACGTAAGAGGTATGTAGAAGTCAGATTTGTGAAACCTCCCACAGAAGGTTATGGACTTGGAGGCTGCTATTTTCAAAAGCAACTCTAAAATGGTCCCAATGTTCCCATTTGGGTGGAGGAAGGGTTCACTGTGGATACACACAGTCCAAGGTCTCATATTTGCATCAACAGGTCTGGCAGAATGCAGAATTTATTTTAAATAAATACAAATTCTCTGCCATTCTTGCCATTAAGATGTAGGAGTTTATGTCCCTTTTCCTTGAACCTCAGAACAGTTGTGATTGCTTTGACCAACACAATACCACAAATTGATGTTATGTTCGAGGCTAGTTGGTACCTGACCATGCAGCTCCCATCTGGTTACTTGGGAATGCCTGCTTCCCCTCAAGATGACTCCAGAACTGAGAGAAGCCCAAACCACATGAAGGGGCCATGTGTGGGGCCTCTGATCAAGCAACCTCATTAAACTCTACCTGAGAGCCATCTCAGACCAGACTTAGACATGAGAGTGAACACACCTCCAGGTGATTCCTGCCTATAGTCATCCTAGTCCTCAGAGAACAGTCCAGACATCATGATATCACAGAGCAGAGATAAGTCATCCCTGACCAATAGAAGCAGGGAACATGATAAATGATTGCTTCTTACCACGAAGATGGATGTAGTTTGTTATCCAGCATAGGTAGCTGAAATCCAGAAAAACAAGCTCTACCCATTTTTCAGATGTATCTACTTCTTCTAAGATGGTTTTTCCACCAGATGTGGAATGATATCTTTAAATTTTTTAAAGATAAAACTAATGTCTTAGTAGGTATTTCCAACCTTGAGAAGGTTTGGGTGTACCACCTCCGGCTCATAGGCTGCATGTAGCCCAGGATGGCTATGAATGCAGCCCAACACAAAATCATAAATTTACTTAAAACCTTTTTTTTTTTGCTCATCAGTTTTCATTAGTGTTTGTGTATTTAATGTGTGACCCTAGACAACTCTTCTTCTTCCAGTGTGGCCCAGATGCCAAAAGGTTGGACACTCCTGGTAGAAGTAAGTAGCTGATGACATAAACCAAACCATAGTATTAAAATTCTGCTTTAAATTCAACATTAACTCTTTAAAATTCACAAAATTTTTGCATATTGTGATTCTGACAGATTTACCTTTTAATTACATATAAAGTAGATAATTGCATAATTGGTTTTAAATATATAATTTTAAATGTTTCAGGGAATTTAAAAACTAAGTTGTAAATTGTATTCTGTTTAAGGGAACTTAATATCAACAACTTTAGTTTGTTATTCATTGAATTTTTTAAAGCCTTAATTTATATAATACCAAAACAATGATCTTTATGAATA
>PVKM010030272.1:0-17407 GCA_004027735.1 Carollia perspicillata
CCCATACGTGTCTGACCAGGGATTGAATCCACAACATGGGTATGTGCTCTGACTGGGAATTGACCTGCAACCTTTTGGTCTGTGGGACGATGTTCCAACCAACTAAGCCACACTGGTCAGGGCTCCAATTATATTTTTTTTAATTTTACCTTTATCAAAATAACGCACGTACATAATTTTAAAAGTCAAATACTATAAGGTTTTATAAAAACAGAGAACTCTTCTCTGGCTACTACATTCCTAATTACTGCTTCTCCAAAACAACCTTCATTATATCCATGACAGTTATTTCTGCTCTCCACTTATTTCTCATCCAACTTTTGTTCTGGTATTTAAATCTCTTTGTCTTATAGCTGTATACACTACTTCTTGATTTTTAAAATACACTGAAGAGGATTTAGCCCTCTGACAATACACACACTCTCACAAACACACACTTTCCCCCACCCTTCCAGTATAAGTACAGTACAAATTCATATTCAGTGTTTATAATTTAATTAAGTATTATGACATCTGCAGATCCATATAGTATACTATGATTATATTTCCTTTCTTGTATAATATTTTATTTTTCCAGAAATTAAGAATTGCATCATTTTGTTACTGTTTTTTCTCCTTACTTGGTTTTGAATGTTCCTATATCAACGTCAAACTCTCTTAAAAAGAAACTGTAAATGTCTCAGTAGATTCAAACTATCAGTTATAAATTTTTCCTTGGACACCCTGAAGAGTTTTACCCTTTAACTTTAATTTAGACCACATGACCTTTAGTTTAATTGCACAGGCGTCATTATGGGACTCTTCTTCAGAATCCCTTTACCTCCACCCTGTTTGGATCCCTTTTTTCTTGGATGGCTTGTGTATCAGTCATAATAACCCACATTATGCTACAGTAACAATCCCACAATCTCAATGGCTTACAACGACAAAGGTTTATATTTCTCACACATATTATGTATTCATCATGGGTTGCCTTTACCTCTGTACCATGTTATTTTCATTCCAGGACCCAGGCTGACAGAGCAGCCTCTGCCTAGAATATTGTTAGTCATCATGGCAGAAGCAAAAGAGAGACGACAAATCATGAGCTAGTTCTCAAAGTATCTACTCATAAGTGACCTGTGTCACTCCTACCCACATTTCATTAGCCAAAGCAATTCATACAGTGATGTTTGAGTTCAACAGGTGACCGTATGATGTCCTCCTGGAGGAGTCAGTGCAGGGGTGGGGCATGGGGCGGGGAACCAGATCATAAGTCAAGTCTGGCATCAGCAGAGCAGAGGCACAGTCTTCTGCAAGGAGGCAAAGTTAGTAATTGTGAAAAATGAAGCTTTCATACCGTGTCTTCCTCTTTCTTGTTTACTCTGTTTTTTCATGAAATGCATCTACCACCGTTGTGGGTTTATCTCTTTTTTTCCCCTCTATTGTCATTTCTATCGTTTTAGGAGTGTTTTCAATCTACTATGTATTACTAAAATACTACCAGTCACTTTAGAAGGGAACTTCTAGGACATGACCTATTTGAAAGATAAGAACTGTCTATAGCTATCATTTTCATTATTTATAGCAGTTTTCCCCAGATCTTACAATATTAATAGAGTATTTACATTGTATTTTTTTAATACAAAACTACCTAATATGGTAAATTCACTTTAACACTGAGGAGGAGTTTTCTAAAACGGCTTTGATCTTAAATATCTTGATTTTGACTTTTCTAATTTGCTCTTAAGCTCCAGGCTTATGTCTTCAATAAAATCAAGCAGCTCGAGAGAATATCATTCTAACCCTGCGGGCCTAGCTCTGAAATCCACCTGCCCTTGCTGGCTGCGACTCAGCTCTTAGGATATATTTGGGAAAACACACTTCTAAAATATGTTTCCATATACCAAAATCTTTAGTTGGGACATGGGAGATATAATAAAAGGTTACTGAAAGATAATAATATGAAAGAAGTGGTCAAATTCAGCTTTTTGTTACATTAGTTTTTACATTCTCTTCTCTAATAACTGCAATACAATAGATTGTCAGCTTTTTAAAAAAGAAACTTGCTTTTCATACTTTGGAGTGTACACTAGAAGATTAAGTATTCCTTAACAAGTAAAGCTTGCTCAAACACATCAGTCACGTGTCAGCACTTTCACCGCTTGGGCCTGGGCTTCTGGAGTTAGGCTCCCTCAGTTCAAATGCCGTTTCCATCTCCACATAGTCAGGAGCCATGGTAAACTACGTAATCCCTTTAACCTCAGTTTCCTCACTTATAACACAGAAATAATCATCTTCATGACAAAAAGTTATGAGAATTAAATAAGGCATATGAAACCTTGACATGGTACCTGGCAGACAGTTAATGCTCAGTAAATATTTGTTGAAAAAATAAATGAATTTCTGTTCAACTTCTAACAGCTATCTTAGTTACTTTTAACTAAGTAAATGCTCAGTAAATGTTGAAAAAATAAATGAATTTCTGTTCAACTTCTAACAGCTATCTTAGTTACTTTTAAATGCCATACAGGCCAAATCCTATTATGACCAAGTTTAAAAAGTATACATCCTTTACTGTTAATAAAATCATCTATTTTGTGTTCAGTCAAAATTCAAAGTTATTTCTTAAACATCTTTTTACTAAAAAAAGAGAGGCTGAGGTTTTCGCTTTTTTATTTTTGTTCTTCTAAATTCATCCCATTCAAGACAGAGATAGTTATCTCCTTAGGCACTACTTTTTTTAAATCTAGTAAATCTAAAAACTCCATGAGAAAATTCCCCACACACCTGTATCAATGCCTCAAGAGATTCTTCACTATACAGATTTTGAGGGGTAGAGTCTTTAAAAACCAGACCTCAATGAAGCTGGGTTCATTGTCCAAATGATAATGAATGAATCTATAGGCATCAGAGAATATGTAAATCATCTATAATTATTATATAAAGTGTTTGAATTGTTTAAAAACATTTGGGAGGCTTCTGAGACTCTGAGAGCACCTCACTACTCTATAGAGCCTTTTGTGAATTTTTGATATCAGAGACTAAAAAGGCTTTTACAAATAAACTAAACTAAAACCAAATGACTATGGCTGAAAAGTCCATCAGTAGCAGATATCAAGGGAAAAGCAAGCAAAACAAACCAGAAAGATAAATGGATCCATTCCTTTCATTCTTTGTTGTTCAAGTGATTTCTTTTCTTTCTTATAAGAACTCATTAGAAACATTTTAATATGCACCCCAAAGGCTACCTTCAATTTGTACTCATGCTGATAGTGGAGAGAGCAGTAATGTGGCACAGAAAAAGTAATAAAACTGGAATCAGAATTTGTGGGTGTCTATCAGGTCTGTCATCTCACTGGGCCTCAGTCTACTCCCCTGCAAATGGTAATGAAAATGGCTGCCTCACAAAGTTGTGACTGTAAAGTATGGTAAAATAAATGAAAATGACTAGGACATTGCCATTCAATAGAAATATAAGGTGAACCATAAATGTGAGCCACATGTAATTTTAAATAAAAAAATTAAAAGAAGCAGGTAAAATTAATTTTAAAAATATATTTTATTTAACTCAACATATTTAAATATTATCATTTCAACAGGTAAATCAATGTGGAATTATTGAGATTTTTCACATTTTTTTGCACTGTCTTTGAAAACCAGTGTGTGTTTTACACCCATAGCACAGCTCTATGCAGACAAAGCCACATTTCAGGTGCTCAATAACCACATGCAGCTGGACAGCGCTGGTCTAGACCCACACTGAGGCTTCCTATGTGCTTATTAGCTCCAAATAGTGCTTCCTACCAGATAAGTCCTATGGGACTTAGGGAAGTTCACTTTAAAATCAACCACATTAAATGGAGTTTGTATTTGTATATTTTTGGTATAAGTACATAGTATATAATGTCTAATATTCTAATAAGAACTTAAAATATTACCTATACTAATTAGACCAAATATTTAGCCAAAATAAGAGCTACCAAAAATGATTACTCTAAGTCACTAATATTCATATATTTTGTACTTATTTATGTGACTATTTTGTTTATTAGGATTTGAATTATGTATTAATTTGACATAAAAGAAAATAACAACTGGCATCACTATAAGCACACAAGCAATTCAAGCTATAAGCTACAAATGACAAAACTATACCTTCCAGCAAAGAAACAGGAGTAGAAACAAAAAATTTCTCTATTTTTTCACCCACAGGACCTACCATTAGTAAGCCATGGTACAATTTTAATAGCTTTCATTGTTTTCTCATAAAAATTTAACCACAGTCTCTAAATAATAGGATGACTACCTATCATGATAACTTAATTATCGTGAATATAAGTAAATATAGTGTTAAAGGACACTTTAAAACAATTCACTGGGGTTAAAACAGTAAATATCTTTTATATTACATTCATTATTAAATTACACTGAATAGTATGTAGTAGGCCAATTCTTATGTCTTGAGCTCAAAGAGCTGAATGGAAAACTTTAACTGCAAGGTCTTTCTGAAAGTTATCCCCAAAGCACAGAGCATGTGTGTGCACCAACGCATGCTGATGCCCTTGCAGTCTGCATATTTTCCATTGTTTTTTTTCTGGGCTGTCCAATAGCTCAACACAGGTGATCAGAAAAGATACAAAAGTGAAAGAGAGACAGCATATTGGATGGGTGACTGATCATTTCAAATCTGACAAGGACCAATTTAGTTACCTAATGTAACTTCAACATTACAAAGTGTTGTGAAATTCTCAACGACCAAAATTCTTTGGGCTTTGATTTTTCACTTACTGTGTATTCAAAAGATGGCAATTCTAGAATGTCGGTCCTCTCCCCCAAACATATCAGAAGGCTCAGTCACAAAAAGTGTCACACACACAAAAAGTGCCACCAGCTGAATCATTAATTCTATGCCCTACAGTAGCACCTATGTGTCCTTCTGCAGTCTCCTGACCAAAAACTCCTCACCCAGCCCTGATCAGGCTGAGTAGGAATCTCCCATGGGCTCACACTACAAAGTGGTCTCACTGCAGAGGACCGGGTTTGAATACTCACATCATCATATTCACATGGCTCTCATTTAAACTTTCCCAAGGAAGAAGCTATTCCCTCAATTAGGCGTGCATTTCCCAAGCCAACCAGGGCTGACCCCTAGAATCACTGATGCTAAACACAAAGACAAAGACATACTACACTGTACAATTTTAAACACTTGGACAAACTGCTGAAATAAAACTGCCCAATTCATTAAGAAAGACTCACATCTGGCATTTCTGTAGAGAAGGAAAGGGTCCTGAAGCTGGAAATCCAGGTCTTTAGTAATGGGTTCTGTCCTGTTTTCCATGCTCAGCCTGTTCATAATGGTGAACCCATGCTTTGGAGAAGCAGACCTAAGAATCACAAGGGGTGGGAGGACATCGAAAAACAAGTTGTTCATTATAGTACACTTTCAGTATAACTGCTTTCAAATGTGTCTTCAACCTATATCTGAGTGTGCCTTCAACATTTTTGTACATAGCTACAGCTTTGTGCAAGCAAACTGCACACATACAAAGCAATGATTCTTCACCAGGAGCTAATAGCACTATTACATTAATGTATGTAACACATGCAGCATGACTGCAATAACTGATCCTATGGTAAAATAAAATCCTACTTACTTAACTATGTGTGTGTCTGTATCTTGTTTCCCTACCTGGATTGTAAATTCCTTTAAGGAAGAGACGGTAATTACTATTTTAAACACTACAAGATTTTTAATACATGATTTTTATGTACATCACAGTTACATAAAAAGAATTTTCACAGATAATCCTAGTGTTGGTCTGTAAAGAAAAGCTGGTGAAACTTATTAAAGAAATGATGCAACTCTGGGCAATGATCTGGTGAGGAAATATAATATATTAAAATTTACACAATTCAATACAAAAGCAGATATTTTGTTTTAATATAAAGCAAACAGCTTCGTAAACTAGTATAAAGTTTTTCTCCATAAAAATGTGGCATTTAATGACCTTTTTATTTTTCATTTTATTCAGTAAACCTTCAGTGCCTACTCTCTTGTCAGGCAGAGAGAACCCAAATTATACAGAGTATAAAGTTTAATAACTACATCTGCATTTGTCTACTCTTGTGTGACAGCCATACAGCAATTCAACTATGCAGCTTCTGGTGACAAAAGAAACCCCACATGCTTACATATTGAAAGTAAAAGAAGTAGAATATGTTTATTTACATTAAACTAGGGCGCCCGGGTAATACACCCACAGAAGTGTTATGAGCAACAGGAAGAAAAGGTGTTTATATCTTAGTTTGATATAAACTTGATATGTGATTTGATGCTGATAAAGGAGTAAAATACAGCTACATTATCACATAGAGAATTTCCTTTTGAGCCTTTCAATTTTAAAATTGATGGAAGGCAGTCCTTGTCTAATTCATTTTGCAGAGAGGTAAAGTGGTAGGCATATACTCAAAACCAGACATAATCATAATAATCATTGCAACTTAAATTCTGAGGAAGAATGAAAATTGACTCCCAAAGATCTCTGACAAAGTCCTTTAGAAGCATCAAGTTCAGAAATCACCAGTAGGTTCTCTATGAACTCCATTACAAAAAGGAATACATGGAAGGAAATGAAGAATAAATTTTTTAATAGGATTAGGTGTTTTTACACAGAATCAGAATTTGATTCTTCAAGTATTTCATTAACACAACAGGGTCTCAGCTTGCTAACAGTGTGGGTACAGAGCAAAATATACCCCTGGCAGGTCCGGGACTTGTGCCCCAAACTCCCTTTCGATCTGTCATTCTCTACGGAGGAAAGAACTCAACATGCTAGAATCTGGCTTTGGGGTGGAAGGTCTGGGGCAAGATGGGAGAAGGTAGGAGGGGCTCCTGTTGGTGAGGAAAAGGTTAAGAAATAGGGAAGGATTTGTTTCTCAATGTAATGGTTTGTTTAACTGACAGCTCCACTTGGAATGCAAAGTAAATTAAGTACTTGAAAATACAAAGCTACATTTGGTTTGGGTACACTAAAAAAAAACCCTACTTAAAATCCCTAAAATAAATCATTAATGCATATTAATATATCTTTCCTTTTACTTCTCAAAAGAATAGTACTTGTTTTAAGAACTGAATGAGACCACATATCGTGTGCTTGGCACACAGTTGAGTTCTATTGTTTGTTTTTCTTTTCACACTTCAGAATTCTCAAGAGTAGTCCCTACTGAATAAGCTCACTCTGATGCTTTTGGGAAGTTTTGGAAAACAATGTAAACTAATATAGCCAATGACTCTTGGGTCCTTCCACCTTTCTGAAGTGGAATAAACCGACCCCCTCCTTACCTGCTCTGATGGCCTCTCCCATCCAGTCCTGTCTTCCCACTCCCACTGCTTTGCTTCCACTACACACAGACTCACAGGGGTCCTGCCCTGTGTCCACACTGGCCTCTGTACTGTTCTAGCTCTGCTTGTATCTTTATGGCTGGCTCTTCTCTGTACCCTTGTTGGCTGTAAAACCAGCCATTAGCCTTCCTCAGTTCCCTCTTTACTCTCTCCTTCGAAGAACATATTTTCTCTCACACAGTTTCAACGACCAGATTAATGCAGATAACTCGAAACGCTACGTCAGCAGCCCTGGCCCTCCCCTGGGTGGATGGACGTCTCTATTTGCATGCCCTGCTATCACTCCAAATCATTATTTCAAAATAAACTAAAATTTACCCTCAAATCAGATTCTTGACTCTCTATTTTTACGTTCCACCAATGTCTGTCATTCTCTCAAGTCTTCCATTTCAAAATCTTAATGTTATTTTTGAAATGTCACCATTCCCTCTATACATGTGATATTTCAATAAATCCTTTCCATTTCAACTTTCGTTATGTTCCACACCCCCCTCATCTCATGTCCACTGCAAGCACCTTCTGAATGTTCTTCTGTGACTCTGATTTCTTCTACAACCATGTGCTCATAATGCTGACACACTACCTTGCCCACACATTCTGTTGTAATTCGATTACTCCCCTGTTCATAAACCTTCAATGACTCCATATTGCTAGGAAAATAAACTTCAAAATCCTTGTCTGACATTCCAACCCAGCAAAATTGCTTTACCCTCACAGTCAACTTCTAACTAATACAATGTAACTCTCTGTCGATGTAAACTCTCTGCACCAGTCATTTTCCTTACTGTCCCCTATCACTATCGGTTCCATGCCTCTGCCTACACCATTCCTGCAAGACTGTCCTTCCTGCTCCTCTATGCAAGTTCAGTTTTATCTTTATTCCTGAGGCTGACTCAGTATTCACCCCTCCTTAAAGCCTTCCACAACCTCAGAGGCCCATTCATTGCTTATAACCTATCAACTGGCACTCAGGGTTAGTTCTGTCTGCACTATGGTTTATCTTTAAATGTCAGTGTATGTATATACTGTGTGTGTATATTTTCTACCTCCCCAGTAAAAGTGTTAGCCCTGGAAGGGTTTGCATGAGGCCTTTTTATTTATCTTTGCACCCCTGCATGATGGTGATGGACTTTAGCTGACATTTTTATGCAAAGAAAATGTTTAGCTATTCAGACAATATACATACTACATGTCTGTATGCATGTGTGACATTAATGATATTGATATAAATGATTATGATATAAATTACTAATGGCATGAACTTATTATTAAATTTATTAATAATTAAAATAATACATTAAATCTATCCCGAAACATACTGTATTAACTAAATAATGGAGGACTCAGACATCTTTAATTTTGGATCATGCTTCTTTAAATAGTCAAGGGTGATAGGGGAGACATCAATAAAGCCCTACTGGGTTTGGAATATTTAGACAAACACCATATGATCCACGTATCTGTGGAATCTAAAGAACAATATAAACAAACAAACAGAACAGAAACCAACTTATAGATTCAGAAGACACATGGATGGTTACCAGAGGGGAGGGGGGTTGAGGAACTGGGTGAAAAAGATGAAGGGGTTAACGAGTACAAACTGGGAGTCACAGAACAGTCACGGGGATGTGCAGTACAGCACAGGGAATACAGTGAGTAACAGTGCAATAACGATGGATGGTGCCAGGTGGGTGATAAAAATATTAGGGGAATACTTTGTAAATTAGGTGATTATGTGACCACTATGCTGTACACCTGAAACTAATACGAAATAATCTGAATGTAAACTAATGGAAAAATAAAATTTTAAAAGATAAATAAATATTTGGAACCTTTTCTAAATAAATGATTAAATAATCTAATATCCTTAATAGTGTACTTCTAGCTCCTTGCCAATGCATTACATTCAAGAACTTTGTACCATTCATCTGAATAAAAGGATAAATATTTAATACTACTTTTGAAAAAACACAAAGATTTAAGTTCATCTATATTGATTCTGAAAGTAGCATACCTCACACTATCCTAGCTGACATTATTCAGTATTCCCTTATGTTAACTAAAAACTTCAAACTAACATTCATTTCTTTTCCTTCTTTTAGAAATAAAACTACAATTAAAGAATGATTGTCAGTTTCTTTATAAAAGTAAAATACTCTTACCTTGTGTAAACAAATAAGGTTCCTTCCACATCAGTCTTCTCCTAGAATATAAAAACACAAGCAAAACATGTATATTCCCTTCATTAATAGTAAACATTCACAGAGGTTAAAGGACATAAACTTCTTACAGAATTGGAGCTCTACCCAGTTTCACGCAGGGCCAAATCTAAGCAACATCTGCTCTGAGAGGGGTCACTCTTAGGGAAAGCAGACAAGCAGGCTCTCGCCTGACTTTGGCTCTGCTGATTAAACAGCAGGAAGCAGTCGGTCTCCTTTGGTCACCTAGAAAATGAACCATCATTCTCTCTCTTTACCGAATGTGGGAATAACAACACACCATGGATCTCATTAGAAAGAGATCCTCTGCCCTCTGAACTGGGCACATAGCATGCTGCAGGCATCACTGGGGACTGCGTCTCATTACCCTTCTCTTTATTTTGGGGGTTCATTTTCTCTTGCTATATATACCCCATCACCTAGGAGAGCAGGTGATCTACCAATAACTCCACTTCGACTACTACACTGAAGATAGCAATGATGTCATAATTTCCAGACAATCAATTACTAGATGGACTACTTAGAGTCAAGTTCTGATTTTTGAAATAAAATTAGACAGGAACATTACCAAATTAGGACTCAGGACATCTGCCCGAGAAAAACTGGGAAAAGTGGCAAAATTAAAATGATAAACTATCATTTTAGTTCCTTTGGAAAGGCTCTTTTCTAACTTAACAAAGGCAGGACCCCAAGCTCTGATAAAAATGTTCACTGGTGCACTACATTCTAAAAATATTTAAGTATCCATGTGTTTGATGAGCTCGTAATCAGACTGTTATTATTCAGAATTTAAGATGTACGTTTGCTATTTAATGATTTAATTTCAGTATTCTATTTAACCTCACAGTATTTTATTATTAATATCCATTACCAAAATCATTCAAAGTTTAAGTAAGTATGTCAGTATGCAAAAAAAATACACTCTTTAAGAACAAAGGCATAATATTAAAATAATGCTAAAAGGCACACACACACAAAATGGAAGCATAATCCTTTCATAAACTCAACTAATTTCAGCAATTTTCTTAGTCACTGTAGTTCAGTGGGTCTCACAGTTCAGTGGATCCTCATTAGCAGCAGCAGCGTCACCTAAGAATCTTGCAGATGCTCAGGCCCTTTCCCAGACCTACCGACTCCGAAACTCGGGGCTGGGGCCCAGTAGGCTCTTTTATCAAGCCACCCTGGTGATTCTGATGCTGCTCCATATCATGACCTCTGCCCGCAGAACTCTACTAGAAGTCATGAAAACAAAATCCACTGTGGTCCAAATTAAGAGCAAATAGCCTATTGAGTAAATTACTGAGTAGCAAGATTTTTAATCCTTATTATTATAGAATATGCAATTAGAAGTAAAGAATTTATAATAGTTAAAACAATCTTAGCCAGTCTTTTCTCTGATATGAACACATTGGTAAGAAAGATAGGGATTCATTCTTAAAATGGATTTACTATGAAGTCTGTATAAGTTACTTTAATGTACTATGAAAAAGATGCTCATTTTTCAAATGCGCTTATTTGCCACTGTGCTTTGAAAACTACCAAGTAAGAATGAAAAAAATACATATATACAGAAACATTATTATTTATCTTTCTTTGCAAACATGGTTAATTCCCATCTGTGGAGAAATCTATAACCTGGGTGCAGTTTAAGAATTACTTAAACCACCCAAGTATCAGTCATTGAGAAAATGGCCACTACAGTACAATAAATGCTACCCACACAGCCTAAGGATTTGTGGGCATCCCTAAAGTTTAACTAGTACAGTTAAGGTGCTTACTAGTCCACAGAGCCTTTAGGAATAAATTTGTAAAAACTAAATATTTGGTATTATTTATTGCATTTGTAGGCAACTGAAGATAAGGTGACAGAAATAGGACCTACATACATTGTCAGAATCGCTTGCTACACCGCCAAAACACTTTCCTGTCTTCCAGTATTTGGCCTTGGACTGTTTCATCTCAGAGACCCAAATCAGCCTATTTACATGTATCAGTGTAAAAACATACAGCTAATGGCTTTTGACTTGTTTCCTTTCTTTCTTTATGAAGTAGTAATAGAAATTACCTTTTCTTTAGAAAAAATACTTGAATGCCCAATTTTAGCTTTGAAAAATCCAGAATCAGAAATGTTATGAGGTATGCTTCTCCTGAAATTATTCTCTAGCTCATAATAAGCATTTCTTAAAAATTATATTTTTATATAGCATTACACACAGAGCATGAGTTTGTTCATGGAAAAGAATTGTTTCAGAGATACAATACTGGACCTGGAGTGGGGCTGTTGCCAGGTCATACTGGGCTATTATTTTATGTCTCAGTTTCTCCACTGCAAAGAGATAACCAGCCTACACCACTTGGTTCTTTGATGACAAAACATTTTTCTTTGATTTATCATAGCTGAAACAGCTCAAATTCATGCATTTTTCTGGTCCCTCCACAGTTATCCTAGGTAACCGAATTTTTATTTTTTTTCATTCTGGGCAAAGCCCAGGGTTGGGAGTATGCGGAATAGTTAAAACAAGACTTTATTAGATCCTCCTTAGGACCTCCAAGTAAAGAGGATTTTTATTTTAAAGCATTAGTTCATAGTTCTGGCAGATTTTAGCTTCAATTTTAAAACTAAAATTAAATGATTTAATATTATACTTTACTATAAAAATACAAGTGCTAAAAAATTAAGTTCAAAATTTAAAATACAGTGAAATATAATAGTGCCAGTTTGCACTTTATTGGGACTCAGAACACTATCTGAACCCTGTGAAACAGCTCAAAGCAATCTATACCTTACCATGTTATCTCGAAATAATGGAAAAGGTCATTTACCCCCTAAATCTGTCTTAGTCATGTATGTAGCACCCAAGTCACCTATATTTCAACAAATATTAAATGCTTTGGCCGCATACCCAGAAATTGTGATTACAGAGCTCAGAAAACCAGTAACTAGCTGCTAAGGCAGTTTCTCAAGCTCAGCCCTTTTGTAGGATTTTTTAGCATCCCTGGCCTTTCCCCACTAGATGCCAATAATACTGCTCTCTCAATGAGACAACCAAAAATTTTCTGCAGCCACATCAACTGCTCCCAGGGCTGAGAGGAAGAAATAAGATCAGGGCTATATTCTTCTACTCGTGGGTACTTTGGGGGAGTGGTCTTTCCTAGCAGAAGGAAATAGGTCTAGTTCTAAAATTCCTCTGTCAAGGCATAATCTCTTTAATCCTTCCTTAAAGCAACTCACTTCCTATCCACTCTTCCTTCCTAATTCCTCCTGCTCTGACTGCCTGGTCATTCTTCACCTATCTTCAGAGTAACGATTCCCTTCCTTTTACACCCCACCTTCCTTGTTGTATGTGCTTTCTCCTCCATTCTCAAGAATGTTCTTATGAATTTATTAGGTTTACATTCAAAAGGCTCCTAAGCAGAGCCTGAGTGATGGCACATGGAGACAATGCTGATAATTTGTTTACCCCTAGCAACAGCTCTGCATCTAAACTGGGTCTCTCTCTCTTTTCTTCTTCTGGCTAACACAGCCTTGACAATTAGTCCTTTTGAAAGAATGACCTTTTACTGAATGAATTATGGCCTGTCTGAAGGTAACAAGTCCAGGAAGCAGGAAAACATAATGCTGTAAATAATGCATTCATTGTGACACTTCTGACTTTTCACGAGGCTTTAGTATAAGGACTTCACTGGGTATCTAATAAACCTCTATTAACTATTTTAACTGGTATCTGTCCCAAAAGCTTCTAGGAAACAATTGTTATTCAAGAGGTTTATTTATTCCAGACTATAATCCTGGTCAAGTTGTTTATCGAACTATACACCCCTGATCCTCATCTGTACTACAGAATTGCCTTGGCAGAATTGACATTATGCATTTGGGATTTTCCTACAGAGCAGTATAATAGCCATATGTAGAATATGTATGCCTTTTTTTAAGTTACCATTGATGAAATTGTCCTGTGTTGCTCAGGTGGCAAATGACTCTGAAAACTGGGGAGAAATAACCCCTCCTTATCAAGTGGGATACTTCCTATTACAGAATTATGAATATTAAAGAGCTCTCCCCGACCCCACCTTTTTCTTTTTGGCTTGGCTAGCTGGAGAGCAGCCCTAAGCCCATGCCAGTACCTTTCCTAACAATTGATGAAAAAACTATTTTCTTTCCCATTTTAGGACCTTTCATCTTTTTTTGTTAGTCACTTACAGGTGAGTAAGTAGTCTATATAAATGAATGTGGGTGATTAAAAATAAATGAATTTGTTCAATATAGATGTTTTCTTGCTTAAATTTTGATGTTTGATACTTTCTTGGGGAATGTTTTTAAAAAATCTTCTGAAATCCATTCATCCACGATTAATGCTTTTTACTGTTTTGCAACTTATTTAAAAGTAATGGATGAATGGCCATACAATTGACAGATTAATATTATTTGGACGAAAATCACTAGGAGGTAAAGAGGAAGAAAAATCCATCCCTCTACATTCAAAATCCACTTGTAGCCTGGAGGAGGGCTCACGCGTCTTATGCTCCTACCCCATTTGAATTGTGAGAAAAACTAAATCTAACTCCCTTGCTATCTGTTGGGACTCTGCTTGACAAGAGCACTAAAATACTTCGGCTCCCAAATGAATTCAAATATTAAAACTCATTTTTGGTCTTGGTGGCTTACAGTGTATTAATCTTTCCGAGAGAGCCAGCCTCCTTCTAAGTGTTAGACTGAGTCCCATTTAATCTTTTATTCCCTGGTGTTCGCTCTTTCCTTTGGCGCGTTCCCTGAGTTGGCAACTTCAGTTTCTCCCCGCTACCAAGGTTTGGTTTCTTTGTCCCATCTGAGGTTCCGGAACCAGAACCAGAACCAGAACCAGAACTCTCCTCTCGTACTCATTTCCTCCCCGCTCCCTCCCCCACCACCCCACACCCCACGCCTGCCCCCTCTACCGCCACCGTTTTCCTGTAACAGATCCCGCTGTGCCTTCTCTGAGTGTTTCAGTCTGCCGGCCTCAAGGCACCAGATCCTCCCTTTCCTTCAATTCTCAGGGTCCCGTCCTGGATCTGTCCGGTCGCCCAACTTGGGGTATTGCAGGTATTTAAGTCTCGCCCCAGTTTCAGATGGTCTCAGAGATCGGCCTCCCTCTCCCCCAAGCCCCAAAGCTCAAGGGTGCAATCCGCCCCGCAACTTTGGCCTGGAGCCGCAAGACACCACCGTCCCCCTCCATCCTCCCAGGTGTAGCGTTCCCTCCACTTAGAGGGGGGTTGGTGGCGCCCGGGTGTGACGACCCATCCCCACCCTCCGCCTGCCTGCACTGCCCATCGCGTCCGCACGCACCCACTCGTTGGCCCGATGGCCGAAAGTGTACAGAGCCACCTGGCTGGCCACGTCTACGATGCGGTTGATATAGGGGTCGTGGCGCTGTAGGGCCGCCAGGCTGATATCGCGCCCCTTCCCCACAGGGCCGCCCGCCGCTACCGCCGCCATCTTCCCGCCCTCCCCAACCGCAGCCCGAGCCTCGGCAGCCACTCCAATAGATCGCAGAACGAGCGAGATTCTTGCCACCAAGCTCTTCGGGCGACCACTTGTCAGGGGCGTCCTTCCTCCAGCCATCTCCGCCCTCTCCTTCCGCGACCGCACAAGACACGACTAATCGATAGTCGCGTTCCCTCCAGCCGATGATCGATGATCGTTGACCCTGGCAACTGCAAGCCTGAGCCAGCGGTTTGACACCCCTGTCCCCAACCTCCACCCTCCCAAGACCTGTTTACTTCCTAAGTGAGCCTTTAAGCTGTGGGCCATTGGATGTTATCTCTAGGATGTGTTCAACGCCTTGGCGTGCCTTTCCTTTGGCGCTCAGTGAGGAAACCTACAATAATAAGCCTCAAGCATTACAGAATTGAAGAGAAAGAATTGTGATTTCTGTCTGCGCAAGCACCCAGTGCTTCTCAAAGTGTAGTTGGAACCCCTGGGAGGTTCCCAAAACCTTTTCCAGGGGTCTGCCAACTCCAAATTATTTTCATGAAAATGCTAAGACTGATCTGACTCTCTCGCTGTGTTGACATTTGCACCAATGGTGCAAAAATGGTGGGTAAAAGTGCAGGTGTCTCATCGAGAACCAAGGCAAAAGCACCAAACTGTGAAAGCCAGTGTCACTTGAAAGTGGTCTTGATAAAGCAGTAAAAATTATTAAATTTATTAAAGTCCAACTCTTTATAAATTCTGTGTGAAAAAAAAAAGGAAGTGTGCATAAAGCATGTGTGCTCAATACCGAAGTGTCATATTTATCTCCAGGAAAACACTTCCGTGCTTGAATTGCAAGCTTAAGTAGTGTTTTTACTTTTATTTTCATTGAACATTATTTTTCTTAAAAGAAGGATGGGCAGACTGATTATTCAGACAGGTATTTGACAGGCATTTTTCAAAAATGATGTGCACCTGCCACTTTGAAGTAAACAAAGGACAATTGTTGTTGCCAATGATAATTTCTGAGCTTTAATGTGAGAGTTATACATTTAGAAAACATGTATCCACTGCCATAAGCTTGATAGCTTCTCAATGCTTGAGTCTTCTCTGATGAAGTCAGTATTTGGAAAGTCTGATGAAGAATTTGCTCTTTATCACTCTGGTATATGCATAACTGAATGTACAGTTTCATTTAAATCTTTCAATAAGCCTTTAACATTTTTTAAAGGAATTCATCCCCAAGTCTTGGGGCCGTTGGGCAAAGACTACCTTTGGTCATTTTAAGGAGCATCAACTCCCCCTAGTTGTCTCCCTAGTGATACAGGGTGCCGCCAAGAGGGGGGCCCCCAAAAGGGATTTGGAATGGGGCCCAGAACTCAAGGTGTTTAGGAAATATTAGAGAGAGATATAAGATGTCCTCACCCCTTCCCCCACAGGTGTGAGTTGGGGGAAGGGACACGTGGAGCAGGGCATGCAGGGCGGTTTTGAACAGCCACAGCCTTGTAACTAATCCATGGCATGGTCACTTAACATATCTGTGGCCTTTGGCGGGTCACTTGGATATGATAAATAGCTGTGGCCATGCTTGGAGCCAGGGGATGGAAGACACTTCCCCCCGAGATGTAAGTGGGGGGCAGGTCCCCCGAGTTACAGCACCTGCGTGGGAGCTGGAAGAAGATTGGCTCCAGGATATTGGTCCATATCTGCCCAGACTCATGATGGCAGCCCAGTAAACTTGGGATAATACAGGGATGCTGGCAGGTGTAACTGACTGTAGGAGGAGTTGGAAATGGGGGTATAGAGGAAGATTGGCATAGGGATTTAAACCCAGACACAGCAGCCATCAGGGGGGAACCACATGGGTTTAGGGAGAGTACAGATCCCTTGCAGCTTTGCAAGGGGGAACCATGCGGTCTTAGCCAGAGTTAGGGCCCCCCTCACAGCTTTGGTGAAAAAGGGGACCACGAGGTTTTTCCAGAGTGCACACCCCCACAGCTCTGGTGAAGGAAAGAAGAGACTTTGCCTGGACAAATGGGTACAAGGAACTCTTGCCAGGAGACCATGAGAAAGTGCCACATGGCTTTGGATTAATTGGATATCCTGCCTAGACAGTGACACGGCTGATGGTGCCAGCAGCCTGGAAACACAGACCTGTGCTTTTTCTTCTAAGTTATGGTACCCTGAATTAGGGCAGCGGGGAGACAGGAGCTGCTGAGTGTGTCTGTGGGTATCTTAAAGGACTTTGATATTTTAATGAAGAAGTTAGGTCACTATTTTAAGTCCATATAGCCTTAAATAAACATTTCCTTTCCTTTTCACAAATCTCTGGCATTGAGAGATATCTTTCCA
>PVKM010030273.1:0-17368 GCA_004027735.1 Carollia perspicillata
CATGGAAGGTTAGCAACAGGGGAGTGGGAGGAGAGGGTGGGGAGAAGGTACAGAGAATAAGTAGCATAGACGGTGGGGAGAAAATAGACAGGGAGAGGGCAAGAGTAGTGTGGGAAATATAGAAGCTAAAGAACTTATGACACATGTACATGAACTAAAGAAGGGGAGTGTGTGGGTGGGAGGGGGTGTGCAGAGTGGAGGGGAATGAAGAGGGAAATGGGAGAACTGTAATGGCATAATCAATAAAATAAATTAAATTTGATAACAGCATTGTGGTTACATAGGAAATGTCTATAATGCATACTGAAGTACATGGGGTAAAATGATAATGTCAAGGGTTTTGTTTCCTTATTTCACAGATGAGGAACAAAGAAAATATAGATGAAGCAAATATATTAAAATTTTGATAACTTTAATGTGGGTGATTGGTGGTTCATTATATTTACTATGTATTTGTGTTTGAAACTTAGCATTAAAAAATGTAAAGCTGTATGTAGAAAATCACCCTTTTTCCAAAATCTTTCTAACATCTATAACTTGGAAGTATTAGGGAGAAAACTGAAGGTACTGCTTCAAAGCAAATCATCATTATAACGCCTAAAGTAAAAATTGCTTTTAATTTATGGTCACTTAGATGCAATATATTACCCATCATCTTCATTATTCACATCACCCCGACTCCTCTAGAGAATCCCCTTTGGGAAAGTTATGTTTAGGGAGTGTCAAATTAACAAATGAGAACAAGTAACATAACTATATTGGGTCAGTAATTCTGGCCCAGTAAGTGCCTATCAACACTTTTTTCCACAAAAGATAGTTTTTACCCTCAGAATGATCAGAATTTATTATAAAAGCATATTTTTAACTAAACCCTAGTTGCATTAGGAAATGACATTCTTCTCCCTAGTTTCTAAAAAGCTTATTATCTGAATTCCTACTGTGTAGGTATCTTATTATTTAGTAGATAATACACTTCAGAAAGGTGAGGAGAGATCACAGACTGATTTTCTTCGTGTGGCTATTGTACCAAGTAAAGGTGGAAAGGAACAAGGCAATTACTATTTCCTGAGGACTATGTGTCAAGCTCTGTGCCATCAGTTTAGATATGCTTTTAGATAATGTTTTATTCCTATACTAAAGAAATGAAGAATCAAAAATTTAGTAATTTGCCTTAAAGTCACACAGTCAGAAAAAACTCTAGCCAGAAACTCAGATGTGACTGAAGAATAACAAGCTTGTTATTACTACACCATGTATACTTAATATTAATAAATTGTACAGTTGCTAAAATTACACAGCTCACTGAAGAAAGGGAGGGGGCGGTTGGAGTTAAACAGCCCAAGCTGAAAAATTTATTGGGTATATAATCTTAAACTGTGTATATAACCTGTCTGATATAGCACCTTCTGACAAACTGAAGATAATCATATCTACCTTACTAAGTTGTTGCTATAAGGATCGAGATATGAAAGTCTTTTGGAAAGTGTAAAAGCATTTATTAATGCGTGAAATTATCATTACTTACTAAATTACAGCACTTCACTGGGGGTGGGGCAGGGGGTGTCTTTTAACCAGAATATTTGCTCTCTAAAATCTCAGAGCAAAACTGATCCTTGTGGATTCTGATGTTTAACTATAGAAACGGAGAGGCAGTACGTGTAATGGTTGTGATCGAGGCTTCAGAATAAGATTGACACCGAGTTTGACCTTCAGCTCCACTACTTTCTGTCTGCGTAATCTTTGGCATGCTATAATCTTTAAATCTGGGATCTTTATCTGTAGAATGCAAAATAACAGTCCCCATCTGCTATCCTTGTTGAATAGAATTAAGTGAGCTAATGTAAGCAGCTTTGCACGGTGTCTGGCACTAGATACGTCCAACTTCATTGTAACACTCAGTTATTGACAACTTTTTGCGGAAACTACCAGTGCCTTAGGAGACCATAGTTCAGAAAGTGCCGCCCAAAAGGGCCAAGCCCTGGGACAGCACAGGTCACACACCCTTAGCTGGAGATGTAGGTAGAAGGGATAAAGTCCGGCAGGGATGGAAGGAGAGAATTCCGAAGAAAATTTTCTTTCTCCCACCTGGGAAATGAAAGGAGCGAGGGACTGGTCACGAAGGGTCCCCGGAGCGCCCGCGCCCCACCTCGCCTCCCCTGGCCGTGGCTGGGATGGTTGAGCAGGGCACTCACAGCTCCAAGCTCTGTGGCACAGCCTTCCGAGTGTATCTGGAGATCATCCTCCTCTTCCTCCTCAGTCGCGGCCGGGGCGGGCACGCCAGGGTGGGGGCCTCCAGGCCTGGCCCTCCCGCCGGCTCCTGCCCGGCCCCCTCCCGCCACCTTCCAGCCCCGTCACGCCCCGTCGCCTGGATACCAGACCGCCACCTCCTCCGGTTCCCCACCTCTCCAGTCCTCCGCCCTCCCTACTCCCCCGCGGGGGCGGAAGTGACGAAAGCGTCGGGGCACCGGCCAAAGGCTCCCGCCGGAGCGCGGTGGGGACGAAACCCTGTTCCGGCGCTGAGCGGGTTTCCGACTTTCAAAACTTCCTTGGGCCTCAGGTTCCAGACAGGTATCTGGACCGAAACTGGGGCCAGGCTCTGGAGGCTGCCAGCTGTTCCCGACAAGCTCAGGCGGTGGGAGGGGCGGCTGAGGAAACGAGTCGGAGAGACCCTAGAACCGTAAGAGGAATTGGCTTTCTTTTGTCAGGTGGAAGGATGGAGCTTATCTGAGTAAAGAGCCCTAGACTACAAGCCAGGCCTCAGCTACTCTCGGTCGCTTGTCTTTCTGTTCTTATTTTCTCACCTGTACAGTGAGGAGTTAGCTCGAGTGACCTCTAAGTCCCTTCTACTTCGGACACTGAATTGGGTGCTGGGCATTAGGGGGTGGGTAGAATTACTGTCTGTCCCTCAGGGTTGAAAGACCAAATGACGATTTGGACAGACTGGTGAATGGGTGTCCTGATAGAAGATGCAGATTCCTCTCGACCTCATCTTATTAGTCCGCCAGAAAGCCGAATAAATATAAAAATCGGATCTCGTGGGCCATCCAGTGCAGTGCCATTGTTTACAAAGCATCACCTGGAAGCAGTAATAAACTAGTACTTTTGTTTGTAAGGGACACACTTCGAAAATAAAGATATCTACCTCTTAGTATGTTAGAGTTGTACTCTCCTGAAAAATGGGCAAATTTGGGACAGATCAAGAACCATAGGCAGATTCTTTTGGGAAGAGACATGAATGTTTTGTAGGTTTGAATTGCCTTATTTCATGATATGTTTATAAAAGAGATTGATTAAAATTCTGCAGAGTAGAGGAGATTGTTTTTAAGAGGGATTAAATAATAAAAGTGTAAATTGGGGAAGGATCCTAGAGATGGCAGAGTAACACTCTAATTCTACAATTAAAGGAAAAGCCCCAGAAAGAGATAGTGAAGTGCCCAAAATGACACAACTAATTTATTGGCAGAGCTGGGATTTTGGTTAGTATTTAAACAGAGGATGTGAATGCAGTGTTCTCAAAATATGTTACACATGCCACTGCAACTACAAAGGCAAATATTTTTCAATTTTATTCTTATAAAAGTATTATTTAATTTGGGAATGTGATACTGGATTTCCATTCATTGTGTTATATCACAAGTTTTTAAACATAATTTTAAGTACAAAAATGTCATTAAAAGAACATTAAATAAGTGTTACTATATTTGATGCATTGTTAAGGCAGATACCATGATGATAGTATGTGGCTGAGTTTTGGAAAACAGTGTTAATGGAATCACCTAGAATAGTTCAGGGAATGGAATATTACTTCTGCATTGTTCTATATGGTTTATACTACTGAAACGTAAATGTAGTTTTCAGAGAAGAATGGAGGAAAATATGAAGCTTGCTACAGTAGAAGATACTGTGGAGTATCGCCTGTTCCTGATACCAGATGAACCAAGGGACCCAGAAAAACACAAGGAGATTCTTCAAAAGTATATTGAGAGGATAATGACCCAGTTTGCACCTATGCTGGCCCCTTATATCTGGCAGAATCAGCCGTTCAATCTCAAATATAAACCTGGGAAAGGTAAGGGAGTCTCTTTTACTTATTTTGATTTGATGTGTATAACTTTTAATGTCATCCTGATAACAGTGATATATAATAGCCCATAGTTTATTCGTTATTGTCAAGAGGTTTATATCCTGAACTTTTTAGATTGGTAATGCTTGCCTATATTCAGTTATGCCCTTAAAATTTTTATTTATTCATATTGATGAAAATGCTCTAGTAACTGTTCTTAGGAACTAGCATATATCAACATTATTAAAAACTTGGGGCTATTCTTTTAAACTTTACTTTTCTATGCCATACTTATCTAGATACCTATATGGAACAGATCCAGGCATCTTTAGCTGTTACTTTGCACATTTCTCACCATAGATGATGTGTTTAGTAGTCTGCCTTGTTTTACATAGTCGTTTTGGTAGCAATCCAAGAGTAGCTCTGCCTGGCTTATAAAGAGAAATAATTGGGCTTATGATCAATATTTGCCATTTGGAAGCATTTTGAGGTTCCTTCGCTATCTTCCCTGTGCTGCTGAGGTCTGACCTCTGGCCATATGTGGCATTTTTTCCTATGATTTCTGTAGCTTTACTAAAGTGACTCATGGGTAAGTGACCAAGGCTCTACTTACGCAGTGACTTACGTGAGATCTTGTTTCAGATCAGGAGCATCTCGTGAGACCATCTGTCTAGCTTTCAATTGGCTGCCAAATGTCTTTCCTACTGTTAGTTTTATTGAACTCCTGTTCACTGAAATGCATGTGGTACTTACTGGCAAGAACACTGTTACATCCAAAACCGACTCCTTATCTTTTTTTTAGTATATTTTATTGATTACACTATTACAGTTGTCCCATTCTTTTTCTCCGCTTTATCCCCTTCTGCCTGGCACCTCCCTCACTCCAGCATCCCCCCCCTTTAGTTCATGTCCATGGGTCGTACATATAAGTTTTTTGAGTTCTCTGTTTCCTATACCATTCTTAATCTCTCCCCATCTATTTTATGCCTACCAATTTATGCTTCTTATTCCCTGTACCTTCCCCCCATTCTCCTTCCTCTTCCTTCCTGCTGATAACCCTCCATGTGATCTCCATTTCTGTGTTTCTGTTCCTGTTCTAGTTGTTTGCTTACTTTGCTTTTGTTTTTGGTTTGGGTTTTTAGCTTCAGTTGTTGATAGTCGTGACACTGTATGGGGGGAGGGGTCAGAGAGGGAACAATGCTTCTTGCTCAGGTCTTGCCCTGCTTTCAGTCACTTCCCTCGCTACTCACAAGTGAATTGTGTTCTTTCAGGTGCTGCCCTGATGCTGATACCTAGGTGGGTGGGTTTGTATACATTCTAGGGCCCCATGGGCCCCTCCGACAGACTCTCCTGTGAGATTGGCAATTTCTCCCATCACTGCAACCCCCCACAGATTTTTACAGTCAGAGGTTTTGAGGCTTTCTTTTCCCGCACTGAAACCCTGGGTTGCAAGATCTGTCTTGCTCTCTAGTTGTTCTTCCTAATTTACGTACATGGAATGTGGGACCACCCGGTCCACCAGCCACTGCCTTGCCTGCCTGGTCTGCCAGCCACCTTGCTGTGCATCCTCTCTGCCCCCCACTGCCTGTCTCCACCCCTCCTACCAATCTGGATGAGTGTTTCTTCTTTAACTCCTTGGTTGTCAGATTTCTATACAGTTTGATTTTCTGGCAGTTCTGGTTGATTTTTGTTTTTAAATCGATAGTTATCTTCCTTTTGTTTGTGTGAGGAAGTTAAGCGTACCTACTTATACCTCCATCTTGGCCGGAAGCCCCCACCTCCTTATCTTTTTTCCACAAAATCATTTTTGTCCAGTGCCATTCACCTAGTTATCCAGGCTAGTTAATAATTCACAATCACACTCAGCTCCTCACTTCACCATGTTCAGTCAGGGACTAAATCCTAGTGTTATTACTCCTAGAATATGACCCCTTCTCTACATCTGTTTGACTGTGGTCTGGGCCCTCCTTATGTCTTCGTCTGGAAGATTGTGATAGTCACCTAACTAACTTCTCTGGTACCAGTGTCTCCAGTTTCCTCACACTGTTAAACTCACCTTTAAAAAACACAAATTTGATCATGTCAACTCTTCTGCCTAACATTCTTGAACAGTCCCATATTGCTTCTGGAGGAAGTTTAATATATAAGGTAGATAGAAATAGATACCCTCATTGGAGCTTCTCCAGTTTAACAAACTTTAGAGATCAGGGATGGGGAGAAGAGTTGGTTGGGCTCTTCTTCCGATCTTTTCTTTTTTGCCATGGCAGCGCTTGAGACACTCCACCGTGTACTTGTTTGACCTCGTTCCATTAATGTGGTGTATTAATTATATTGATTGATTTTCATTATGTTGAACCATCCCTGCATTTCAGGAATATATTCCACGTGGTCCTGGTGTACAGTCCTTTTCGTGTGTTATTTAATTCAGTTTGCTAGTATTTTGTTGGGGATTTCTGCATCAATATTCATCAGGGAGATTTGTCCTAGTTTTCTTGTATTGTCTGTCTGGCTTTAGTTTTAGGGTAATGCTGGCTTCATAAAATTAGTTAGGGCATGTTCGGTCCTCTTCAATTTTTTGTCAGAGTTTGAGGATTATTGATGTTAATTCTTCTTTAAGTGGTTGGTAGAATTCTCTAGTGAAGTCATCTGGTCGTGGACTTTTTTGTTGTTGTTGGGGAGTTTTGATTACTTATTCAGTATCCTTACAAGTAATAGGTCTGTTCAAATTTTATGTTTCTCCTCCACCCAATCTAATTAAATTGGGTCTACTTAAATTGTGTATTTCTAGGAATTTACCCATTTCTTCTAGGTTATCCAATTTGTTGGCACATAATCATTCATAGTATTTATTCTCTTATAGTTCTTTTTATATTTGTGGAATAGGTGGTAATATCCCCTCTTTCATTTCTGATTTTAGTTCTCTTCTATCCTAATTAATCTAACATTTTGTCAATTTTGTTGATCTTTTCAACAAACCAACTCAGTTTATGTTGGGTTTTTTTTTTTCTGTTCTCTATTTCATTTACCTCTGCTCTAATCTTATTTCCTTCCTTCTGCTAGCTTTGGATTTAGTTTGTTCTTTTTATTAAGGTGTAAAGTTAGGTTGTTAATTTGCGATCTCTTGTAACTATAAACTTCCCTTTTAGCACTGCTTTCACTCCATCTCTTAAGTTTTGGTATGTTGTGTTTTTGTTTTTATTTGTCTGAAGATATTTTCTAATTTCCCTTGTGATTTTTTTCTTTTGGTTGTTGAAGAGTAAGTTGTTTAATTTCCACATATAATTGGATAATGTACTTGTTTGAAAACTCTGCTCTGCCCAAATCTTCATGCCTGATATTCGCGGAACACTCTACTGTCTGTCATGCCTCTGCGCCTTTGCACCTGCTGTTCTGTCTTTCCGGAAGGCCTGCTTCTGGTCATTCCTTCAGACGAGTATAGCTGAGACATCACTTCCTTTAGGTTCACATAGTCCCCGGTGCATACTTCCGTTCATCGTCGTGTTTGGAGGTGGCTCTGTGGTCTATCTCCTGCTGTCCCGACCCTTAGCTCTTCCAGACTATGTGTCTTGTCTCTCGTTCTGGATTGCAGCCCCAGCTCCTAGTACAGTACCTAGAGCACAGTCCATAAATGCGTGTTTAGTGGAATGATTCTTTGTATTTTTATTTGCACTGGCAAATTAATTTGATTATATGATTGCTTTTCTCTTGTTTTTAGGTGGTGTTCCTGCTCATATGTTTGGCGTGACAAAGTTTGGGGATAACATTGAGGATGAATGGTTCATTGTTTATATAGTGAAACAAATTACAAAGGAGTTTCCAGAATTGGTAGCAAGGTATTATATTTATTTTAATAATTCTAAGGGTATTTTATTCTTAAAAATTATGACATTTTTATCCATTCAATAATTTTTTTCTGTATCCTGGTATAAATTGTACAAATTTGAGTCATAGATTTTAAAAGTGACTTCTGTGTTTTCTTTCTTTTCTCTTGTGACTTCCTTTTCTTGAGGAAGAATGAAAGTATCAATGGAGAGTTCACCTTCCAAAAAATTTCAAACAAAACCCTCTTATTAAACCATTCAAAACCAATTTTAATGTTTTCTCATTATGAAAGAAAAAATACCCATGATCAACCAAATTCTCGAAAGTAATCATCATCGAATTTCTTGTGGGTCTTTAAAAAAACTTTCATACACACACACCACATATTTCACAGATATCTTTACTATGTATGTTATATACCATAACTAAAATTTCTGAGAAATTATATGCAGAATAAATTTAAAGAAATGTCAGTGAACAGTTGCATGGATAGCAAAATAAAATCTGTTTTTAAAATGGGAATTGATAGTTCTCTGTAATGACCAAGTTTTACCAGCAGATGGCACTTCACCCATTTACCAGTTGTCTTAGTTTCCTAATCAGCCCCCAAATTCTGATCTTTTTCTACCCACCCAACCTCTTTCCCAGCAAAACAAAAAGAAAAACAACAGCAACTTTGAAAACTTGATATTATATTGAAATTTAAAGCATAAATAAAATTAGAATGAATTCATGTGTAACCATCACGCAGCTTCAAAAATTAATAATTTACGGTTATTCTTATTTATTTATACCCTTCTCCTACATCCTCATCACATAACAAGATTATTTTAAAGCAAATCTCCAGTATTATGCCATTTAATTTTTCGATACTTTGGGAGGTAAATCTAGATGGTAAGAACTCTTAAAACACTACAGTTACAACACCTAAAGATAATTAGCAATGATTTCTTAATGCACGATAGAATTTCAAATGAACAAATACAAAAATACTAGTTTTCTGTCTTTACAACTATAATAAAGAGGGGGCAAACAGTACCATTTATGTGCAGATTCTGATATTTATAATATATTGATGGTTCGTACCTACATACCAGGCCTATAAAAACTCTAAATAGTAGGCATCTATTGTCTTATAAGTTGTTTGGTATTAGAAAAAGAAGGTCTTTCTCTATGTCTCTGCATTAATCTTCCTAAGGTGGAGCTGTAACCATTGTACTATCCTATTCTAAAACCCTTCGGTCTTTTTGTCTATAAAACGAAGCTGATTTTCATTGATTCTGCCAACAGTTAAAGCTCTTCCTAAAATGGCATAACTGTGCTTCTCTGGTCTTGTTCTGTAGTTGTCATTTTCCAAATATCCACCTTCAGTTGCCACTTCCATGTTTTTTTGTAATTGAATTTATTGGGGCAACATCGGTTAATAAAATGATGTAGGTCCCAGGTGCACAGTTCCCTAACACATCATCTGTGTGTTGTTTCGTGTGTTCACCACCCAGGTCAGGCCTCCTGCCATCACCATTGCCACCTCCATGGTTTGGCTCATGGTATTCATTCTGCGAAAAACATCCCTCGCTTTCTCCCTCCATCTCCACCCATTAAAAAACCTACAACCATATATATAATATACTACCTTTTATATGACAAGAGAAGAAAATAAGAATTTATATTCCTGTTAGCCAGATTATGTATAAGCAAACTCTAGAAAGATAAATAAGAAATAACGATGGTGGAGGGGTACGAGTTGGGCAGATAGGGACACAAGTAAGGTTTTTCATTGTGTAACTTCTTATGTTTTAAAGTTTTAGCCATGTGACTCTTTTATGTGTTCACAAATTTAAATTTTCAAAATAATGCAAATAACGCAAAACAAAATTATCTTTCAAGGCCCAAGTGACACCTCCTCTATAAAAACTTATCTTGATGATATGTGATTTTTTTCTTTTAAAAATCATATAGTACTTGGTATTTTTTAAAGATTTTTGTCTACTGTTATATATTTATATATTTATTTTTTCTCCAACTTCCACATGCAGTCTTATATTTCCTTCGGCGCCTAATGGTATCTTAAACATTTACTTTATTATAGCAACCTATGTATGGTATATACTTAGTTACTAAGATGAATGAAAATTATATTAGAATGAGAAAAGTGTAAGAAAAATCTGTTCAATTATTAGCAAATAAGTGCTTTTCAAATGCAAAATTGGAACTTTTTCCCCATTAGGATCGAAGACAATGATGGTGAGTTCTTGTTAATAGAAGCTGCTGACTTTCTCCCTAAATGGTTGGATCCTGATAATAGTGCCAATAGGGTAAGTATTTACAGATTTGGAAGATTGAGGGAGATAAAATCATGTTGCAACATTTTTAATATGGGCCTAGAGTTTGTCAGTGCCTAGTATGAAAATTAAAATGTCTCACTTTGCAGGTGTTTTTCTACCATGGGGAGCTGTGCATTATTCCTGCGCCCAGGAAACCTGGAGCAGCATCCTGGGCACCCGCCACACCCCCAACAATCCCCCAAGCATTGAACATAATCTCAACACACCCAGAAAAGATTCTGGCGTCAGAATCTGTGCGAGCTGCTGTGAATAGGCGCATCCGAGGGTAAAACAATACACTTTCATTGCTAGTCAAGGAGCCTGAACTTTAGTGCAGTTCAGGTCTTTTCATTGACTGTAGACTTTCTTTCACCCAGACTAATGCTAATTTTCATTCTTTCATTGTCCTTCAGGAAATTGACTAACAAATTATACTTATATATTTTAAAATCAGGAAACATACATCTTTTAATTCCCATTTAAAAGTGTTACAATCCAGTCCGAAGATTTTAATATTATTTACCTTAAATATTGTGGCTAAGTATTATTTATATCCATAAATAAAAATTTTCAGACCTTTAGAAATGAAAACTTAAGGGAGCACAATGTGCTTGGGTTTTTCAGTAGTTCTGGACTGTATGTGGGATTTGTACCGATGTGGAACACTTCAGCTTCTGTTCAGCAGAAAAGGCCCAAGTCTAATAACATATTAATTCTGCCATTCATATTTGAGTAGCTATTAAATGTTTATCACCACTCAGGTCTTAACAATATTAAAAACCTGTTTAGCTTTGTTTCAGTATATTTTGTACCAATTTCTTAGAAGAATAAACTTTTATTTTATCCTTGTTTCCAACTATGATGGAGTTTTTGTTTTGTTTTTATCGAACCAACTTAATCCCTTTTTGAAATTTGCCATTTCCTCCCACTTCTTCTCTTCCCCCTTCCTCTTTTCTGCAGTTTTTAGCATGCACAGTATTTTTATCTCTACCTCTTTTGCCCCTCTTCACATCTCACTGTTGATGCACCAAGACAAGATGTATATTTACACATTGTAAAATGAAAGTAATATGTTACTTGTCACAGGTACCCAGAGAAAATTCAAGCCTCCCTTCACCGAGCTCACTGCTTCCTTCCGGCTGGCATCGCAGCCCTGCTAAAGCAGAGGCCCAGGCTGCTGGCCGCAGGGGTCCAGGCGTTTTACCTGCGGGACCCCATTGACCTGCGAGCCTGTCGTGTCTTCAAGACATTCTTGCCTGAAACACGAATAATGACGTCGGTAAGATATCACTCTTGGTCATTTAGTTTGTCTCACTGGAGAGTTGAGTGCTATTTTAATTGCTCACAGAAAAAATTGGAAATACCGTTTCTTCATTGCAAGTTAATACCCATTTTTTACTTTTATATCCAGTGAGAAAGATTTCAAGAGACCTGACTCCCCATTTTGTATCTCAATGTTTCCTAGCTATTTCTGATCGTATTTTTCCTATTTGAATAATAATTTTCTTAACATAAAACATATAATTTCTTTTCATGAATTAAGAATTATTGTTTTATCTTCTACCCATCAAAATTGCCATATAATGTAACTAATGATAATAATTCCATTAGTGATAACTAAAAAGCAGACAGTAAAGGTAAATTTTATGGTATGTGAATTATATCTCAAGCTATTACTAAAAAATATTGGCAGTGAATAGGTTGAATCTTTGCATTTCATGTGAATAAGAAGCTCATAAATGAAGCTATTGGTATTAACTATGAAATGATATTCAAATTTTTAATTTCAAGGAAAGACTCATGTCTCTTGTGTTTCGTCGTCCAGGTCACCTTTACTAAATGTCTGTACGCACAGCTGACGCAGCAAAGGTTCGTGCCAGACCGGCGGAGCGGGTACAAGCTGCCTCCTCCTTCTCATCCCCAGTACCGAGCCCATGAGTTAGGCATGAAGTTGGTAAAGTTGAACCAGAAAATTTTGTTTTCTTCTTGTATATGATAAGTGCTCTTAAGAGAATAATGGCACAGCATATAAAGTCTAGAAATATACCCAATTTATGTGAAAATGTAAATTATGTGAAAATGTGACATTTCAAATAAGGAGGAAAAATAGATTATTCCATAAATGATGATAGAACAACCGTGAAGCCATCCGAATATTAAAGTTGATTCCCCTACACCTATACCATAGTAAACTACGGTTGGACCAAGTATTTAAATGAAAAAATTGAAACCATAAAATTTGAAGAAAACACAGGAGAAAGTTTTATTACCCGAGTAGGAAAGGCCGTCTAACCATGAGTTCAGACCAGAAGCTAGAAAAGAAGAGACTGACAAATTTGATTACGTGTGGGAAGGAAAAATCCCATAAGTAAAATTAAAAGAAAGTAAATATGGAGAAAGGATTGCATTTTCAATTTAAATGACAAAGCTGAATTCTCTAATATGTAGAGTTCCTACAAGTTAATATGATTGGAGTTACTAATCAATTAATAAAGAATATTCAGAAACATAAAAAGGTAGTCCAGAGAAAGGGAAATACCACTGATTTTTAATATAAGGGTATGAAATATGTTGACCCTTGCTCATATAATAAAATAAATGTAATTTAAAGTTATGAAATAGAATTTTCACCATTTGATTGGCAAGTAGCAAAACGTTTGATAATGTATACTGAATTGTTGAAAATATATAAAAAGATAGTATTATCATACATTACGGATGGCACTATAAATTGATTTAGTGTCTTAGAACAATTTGTCAGTATCCATCAACATTTGAAATACACAAACCTGCCCTGGTTGGTGTGGCTCGGTTCGGTGATTGGAGCATCTTCCTGTACACCGGAATGTTGTGGGTTCGATTCCCCATCAAGGCACATGCATAGGTTGCAGATTCAATCCCCGGTTGGGGAACATATGTGAGGCAACCAATTGCTGCTTCTCTCTCTCTCTCTCTCTCTCTCTCTCTGTCTCTGTCTCAAAACAGCAATGAAAAAATGTCCTCGGGGGAAGATCAAGTAAATAAAATACACAGACCCTTCTGCTCAGCATCTTCACGTCTAGACTTTTACCCTCCGTTTATTTCACGTGTGCACAAAGGCATACAAGGGTACTCACGATGGCATTGTTTGTAGTAGCAACAGATTGAAAATTACCCAAATGTCTATTAGTAGGGAAATAAATAAGTTATTATCTGTCTGTGAAGCGAGATGGATAAATTTGTGTGTGCGCGTATAAAATGATCTCCAGGGCATGTGCCTAAATGAAAACATTTAGTGACAAAAGGGGTGGAGTGGGAGGATATACATACCCAGACACATACTGTCTGCGTGACGCATAGATTACTTCTGAAGTGATATGCAGGAAATTGCTGACAGCTTCCTCTAGAGTGATTAGGGAAGCTCTGTGTTGGAATCATCTTGCCACATGCACTTACTGTATTTTTATTGAAAGGACTCTTAAGATGAAGTGATTTTCTCATTTGACTGTGTCTGAGACCATACTCAATTCATTTATAATTTCTGTCAGACAAGAAGCCTGTAAGTCTTTTTTTTTTTTTTAATTCTCAACTGAGTATATGTTCATTGATTTTTTTAGAGAGAGAGGAAAGGAGAGAGAAAAAAGCATCGAGGTGGGAGAGAAACCTCGATCAGTTGCCTCCCATGTGTGCCCCAACCAGGGATCGACCCTGCAAGCTGCGTTTGTGCCCCGACCAGGAATCGAGCCCACAACCTCTTTGGTGTACAGGACAATGTCTCAACCAACTGAGCTGCCCGACCAGGGCATGTAAACCTTTGTTAAGCAAATAAGAAATAAATTGAAATTCTAGTTCAGTAATCAAGAAAATAAATCTCTTCGAAGATAACAAGAATTATTATTTTGTATTATTTGCTTTCCCTTTGTAATTTTTAGCAATCTGTAGAGATTAGGAAACTTGGAAATAAAGTCAGATTTTTCATAAAATTCCAATATGTTATAAATGTCCATATGTCCATGTGTCCAGTTACCTGATTTTTAAGTGTGGCTAAATGGAAAGAAAGGAACCTGATAATAAAACTATTATCTGCCCCATCTAGGCGCATGGATTTGAGATTCTGTGCTCCAGATGTAACCCACATTCTTCTGATTCCAAGAAGTCCCATGTGACTGCCTCACCACTCTGGGCTGGCTTCCTTGCCAGTCTGGAAAAGAATGATTACTTTAAGGTAGGACTTGCAATGCATTTTTAAAATTGTACTACCTGGGGAAAATCAACCCAGTGATGTGTTACCCTGCGGTTACAGTAGAGACAGCGGTATGGTGACTGCCAGAGGGAAGAGGCGGTGGGGGAGGTAGAAGAAGGTAGCGGGGGGGTAAATGGCGGTGGACGAAGACCTGACTTGGGTGGTGAACACACAATACAGTGCACAGATGTATATGGTAGAATTGTATAATTGAAACCGTATAATTCTGTTAACCAATGTCACCAGTAAATTCTGTTGATAAAAATCGTCCTATGACCCACTTTTAATGTGGGACATAATTATAGGAGCTAGAATTTAAAGGAACCATTCTAGTTCAGTGGCAATGAGGGGGTGTCTAAAACTTTATTCAGTATTAGAATAATTAATAACACTTATGTAAAGTGATAAAAATTATTATTTCTATCAGGTGAACCATTGTCACAAATCTGTAAAGCAGACATGAAGACACCAAATAGTAAAATTAGCAAAGACGGATTTAAAAAATTGCAATGATAACTAGTAAATTTTTCTTAATTATATTCACTCTCACAGTAGTGAAGATATGCGTATGAACACAATAATAAAGACTTTTTCACACATGTAAAAAGGATTTGAATGGTATTCAGTGTTGTTGAGGGTACAGTGAAATTAATACTCCTATACATTGCTGATAACATTGTAAATTGATAGAACCTTAACTGCAAAGTAATTTAGCCATGTGTTCCAAGAGCTAAAGAAAGGTTCAGACTTGGAACCTTCACTTTGGAAAATCTATTTTAAGGAAACGTCCAAGAAATAGAAAAGTTCATAAGAATTTGATGATTATAAAGACTGCATAGCAATATGGAAAAAGTGCTTAGATTATAGTATATTTTTCAATGAGTGTAAAATATTAAGTATTAATGCTGCTATAAACATGTATGTGAAAAACAAGTGATAGTTAAGGTAGAGCTATGCTGTGTTTTGGTTCTGTTTGTACTTTGTTTTATCAGTTAACTACTAGTTAACCAATTATTTCTTAATAACTAGTTAGATAATAGAAAATGGTAGAAAACCTTTCCAACTGGAAAGAGGCCCTTAAGGTGAAAAGGATTAGGAGCTGCCACATCTAGCCTGGTCCACTTCTTTGAAGGAACCGGAGCTCAAACAGGTGTATTAATGCCACAACAGCGACTAGGGCTCAGGCCTCAGGATTCCTCAACAACAGACCAGGCACTGCCTCCCTAAAGGTTGTTGGTAAGCAGGTCATTTTAATGACGTCATGCAAACAGTGTTCTTACAGGCCGTTATAATTTTTTTAGGGACTGATAGAAGGTTCTGCGCAATACCAGGAAAGACTAGAAATGGCAAAGAACTACTTCCAACTCTCAGTAAACCGACCAGAGAGGTGAGTTTATCACTACTTCATCGTGGCAGCAGATGTTAAGGAAATACTTTTAAGGGTAGTCCCAGAAGTTGGAGTTTACATATTTCAGCAGTTACTGGCAAGGATCGTGGTTACTGAAGGGGGAAGAGGGCCCGTGCAGACGGCCTCCGGCACTGGTCACGATTATCATCTTCGCACAATGGCTAACATTCGTGGAGTACCTAAAGCGTGGGCCACTTTAAGCTTGTTTAATTCCCCCTTTCAGCCTGGTAAAACAAGTACAGTTGTTATTGTTCTCTATTTACAGCTGAGAAGCCGAGACCAAGAGAGATTAAGTAATTTGCCAGAGGTCACAGAGCTCATAAGTGACAGACCTAGAATTCAGACTCATGCAGTCTGGCGTCGAGCTGTGTGCTTAGTAATTCCTGTAGTTCTGGCTGTGTTTAGCTATTCTAGGTGGGTCTAAAACACTGGATAAAGCAGGCATTCAGTTTCCAGATCAAAACCACTCTAACCTGCCACACATCTCCTGGGAGAGGGAAGAAGTGAATATACAGTTGGAAGGAAATGGCACCCCTTTAGAATTTAATGAAGTTGAGTTTCAGTTCTGGTAATGGTGGAGTAACAACGTATTGGACTGACTCCCTTCCCATTACAATTATAAACCCTGGACAGAATATAAACAAGTTATTTCAAGACACTAGAGGACAGCAAAAGCAGGCAAAAGTTGGAGGGAATAGGACCCTTGAGAGAAGAAAATCACTGTTGGTGAGGTCCACATTATGTGACTTGTCTCTGAGGGCACCTCCTCATCAGGAACACACAACTCAAAGAGAAAGTCTTATCGGGCTGAGGAATCAAAGGTCAGAATTTGAGTAGTGGAAAAAATTTAATTTATGTTTGCAAAATTGAATTGAGATGCTTAAAGCTATTAATCAACATGAAAGAAATAGCTTTGTGTTTGCAATGGGGGCCCTCAGACTCTGTGTGTGTGTGTGTGTGTGTGTGCGTGCGTGCGTGCGTGTGTGTGCGCGTGTGTGTGTGTGTGTTTTGTTGTGGGCTTTTTTTAAAAGTCAGACTGATCTGGTTTTGAACCCTGTGCATTTTGTCAACATTTCAACCACTGCATATCCCATATATTTGTGTAATAGAATGTTCTTTGAAGACTGCATAAAGCAAAGTTGATGCTGAGAGATGGTAACCCCTATTGTCTATGAGATGGTAATGACTTTACAGCAGTCCTTACTCTTTCGTAAGTGTCTAGGGACACCTTTGTCCCATTTCTATCAGCTTTATGGTAGTAATTGGCGGCAAGAGGGTGACTTCTTAGCTTATCATTTAAGAAAACTTGGGAAAGAGAGCCAGGAGAGGATCTCACAGTCAGGGAATCTCCCCCAGGTGGTCCTCTCCGCCTCTAGGGGCCACTCCTCTGCTGAGAACTGTCACCATGTGGTCTTGGGTTTGAGAGACTTTAAGAAATTAGGCTCCAGAGACACATGAAAAGATGCTCAATATCGCTAGCCATCAGAGAAATGCAAATTAAAACCACAATGAGATACCACTTTACACCG